>JARFXV010001320.1:0-200777 GCA_031761425.1 Cosmopolites sordidus | reverse complement strand
GATTCGAAAAAGTACGCGTTTCGGAGCACGTAATAGCCCAAAAGTTAGCAACTTTTATTTTTTGTCAATTTGTCGAAATATTTTACCGCCAACAATGCAATATATCGATCACAAGTACATTTTTGGAATATATTTTTATTTTAATCTATTAAAAAATTAAATTATTCTAGATAATAAATTCTTATTATATTGTTATATATGCTCTATATTTAAAATAAGTAAAATTATTTCTCAAAATGTATTTATTACCAGTAAAAATTTTAAGAACAAAACAAAAAAGATAGAGGGACAGTGGAGGAGCATTCAAATGGTCCACTCTTAACCGGGAACTTTTTGTTCTTGTCGAGAAAGTACTTGTAGGGAACACTTTAAAGAACCCCTGTCGATTTTCCTCATCTTGAATTTATTTTCTTCGAGTGGGACAACAAACTTTCGGATAACTAGCCCTTTGAAACCGCATTGAGAGCCGACTAGAAAGTTTCAGTCTGTTCTGAAGTCATCGGGCTTCCGAAATCGTTAGAAATGTTGTAAATGGGACGGGCAGTTTTCCAAGAGAATGCATTTCCCAGTTGGCGAGGTTCGGAGTGATGCATTTATCTGGAACGCAACAAACAATTCCATTAGACATCGTATATATATATATATATATATATATATATATATAGATATATATATATATTATATATATATATATATATATATACACGGGCGTAGCCAGGATTTAAGTTTGAAGTAAATAAATACAACAAAAATATACTACTCGACAAAGAGATGGCGTTACTGTGCGCAACGTCCACTAGTTCGGATATATATTCAATTCAAATGTAATAATTTAACTCTCTTCACTCCTCCCTCAGGGGTTCAGAGTGGAAGTCCTGGTTCTTCCTCTGAATACGGGTTTGAACGTCCCCGAGGTACCCTAGTCATGTTGTGAATTGTCCTGTAAATGTCCCTGATCGTTTGATTTTCCCCTTAAGCCAAACTGTAGCGCGACCCGTGGTGAGGGCTGAATGGCAGCTGAGGGTATCAGCTGTTGTAAACGGGGCCTCCAAAGTACCTCCCGTCCCTTTGGAGTATTTAGGGTTTCTGCAATAAGGAGCACTGTTGCAGTCGACCTCCTTTCTTCCAATCTCGTGGGAACTATATGTCCTTTAACAATTCATCTTACCCCCTATTATCAGGGTCGAAAAGACCCCGGATTTGCGTCTCCAGTAGAGAATAATAATAAATGTTCTGATTTTGACAAATACTTTATAATTAAAAGCTGCGAAGGATCGCTAAAAAATGTTTCACCATTTATCATTCATAAAGTCATTTTGGGAAATGTAGGTGACATAGAATCTATTAAAAAACTAAGAGACGGTACGTTACTAGCAGTTGTTTCAAATGCTAAACAGGCCAAGAGTATACTGGATCTCAAAAAAGTGCACACATTTGATGTTGTGGTTGAGCCGCACAAATCCTTGAATTATTGTAAAGGAGTAATCTCGAGCACTGACCTCCTAAATTGCGAAGAGTCGGAAATTCTGGAAAATTTGAAGCAGCATGGAGTTGAGGCTGTCAAAAGAATCACCACAAAAAAAGAAGGTACAATCTCTCCAACCAGCAGTTTAATATTAACATTTAGAAAACCTGCTTTACCTGACAGAATTAAGGCTGGCTACCTATCATTAAGAGTCAGACAGTACGTTCCTAACCCTATGAGATGTTTCCAGTGCCAAAGATTCGGTCACATATCATCGGATTGTTCATTTTCCCCAGTATGCCCTTCCTGTGGCGGTGCCGTACATGATGGTTCTCAGTGCTCACTTGCCCCAATTTGCCCCAACTGTAATGGCGATCATTCCCCTAGGTACAGAGGTTGCATCGTATTCAAAGAAGAATACCAAATCCAGAGAATAAAAGTATCGGAAAAAATCCCTTATTTTGTCGCGAAGGCTAAGGTCAAAAGCACCTTCCCCTCCAGTACCTCCAGTTTTGCAACTGTCGTAAGTCGTAGTAAAACCATGGTGTCTACTGCTACGCAATGTGAAATCAACATTAACCAGTGCCCTTCTAAAGCACTTGATAAGGCGCCACTCACTACACCTCGTGACCCCCTTCCTCCTTCCTCCCCCTCTATTCCTCCATCCTCCCTCCCTGTCAATCTCCCCTCGCCCACTCCTCCTACTGCATCCAAAGCTCCCCCACTCGTCGTCCCCAAGCCCACCCTCCCTCCTCCTCCTTCTTCCCTTTCTCTCTCCACTACACAAACTCCCTCAAATTCCCTTCCCACCCATCATCCAAAAATACCCTCAAATAAAACAGCTCACAAAAACCCGAGATCTCTATCCCAGTCCTCTAACAAATCCTCTTCCACTGAGGACATGGATCTAGACTGCTCGTCAAAACCAAAGTCAAAAGAGAGCAAACCAACTTCTCGACGACCTAACATTAGAAGGTAGTACTTACTCCTTTTATAGGTGTCACCAGGCTTATCTAACCTCCTAAAATTCACATTCAATCCAACCATAATTCAATGGAATATTAATGGCTTCAACAAAAAGTTCGAAGAATTGAAGTTAATCGCCTCAAGTTATAAGCCTGCCATTATTCTTTTACAAGAAACAAATTTTAACGATTCTTCCTGCCCTAGTTTTAAGAACTATAACATTATAAGAAAAGACAGGGAACAAGCCCTGCGATCTTCAGGAGGTGTAGCTATTCTGGTACACGAGTCCCTAGACTATTCCACTATCCAAATTGATTCCGGTGTAGAAGTCATAGCAATTTCCACTCACTTTGTCAAGAAAGTATCCATCTGCAACGTTTATATCCCTCCTTCCACGCCATTTTCTCTACAGGATCTCAACAATATCCTTTCAAAACTCCCTCCCCCCTTCATAATGTGCGGAGACTTTAACTCCCATAATGTAATGTGGGGTTCCTCTAGAACAGATAGCAGAGGATTAATCCTTCAGGACTTCCTAATCTCAAACAACATTTCCCTCCTAAATCCTCCAGTCCATACCCATGCATGCCTAGCTTCTTTAACCTTTTCATCCTTAGACCTTTCCCTCTGTTCTCCTGACCTTTTCACTACCCTACAGTGGGATATCATGGAAGATCTACACGGAAGTGATCACTTCCCAATCAGAATCTCCTCTATAGGCTGGCATCAACCTAAATTGCCTAGAAAAACTTTTAATCTATCCAAAGCAGATTGGACCAAATTTCGAGACTCGTACATCCTTCCAAACTTAACGTTTGCCGATGAGGACACAGCCCTTGATACCTTTGTCCATTCAATCATTGCTGCAGCAGATTCCAGCATTCCTCACTGTAATATCCAACACCACAAACCCCCAGTCCCCTGGTGGAACGATGACTGTAGAATGGTGATCAGGGAAAGAAAATCGGCACTGAATCGCTTCAAACACTGTCCTACTTTGGAAAATATTATCATCTTCAAAAGATGCCGAGCAAAAGCTCGTAGGACGATTTTAAACGCAAAGCGATCTTCCTGGGCTGAATACATCAAATCTATAAATTCGTCTCTCAGCAGTGGGGAATTTTGGCAAAAAATCAAAAGGTTTCGAGGTAGTCCTCTTCAGTCAATACAGGGCCTAATTAGTGATGATCAATGGATCTCCAATAGGGTTGATATTGCGAACTGTTTTGCGAATTTTTTCTCCAATGTATCTGGCGACAATAACCTTAGCACTTCCCAGCTAAATCAGAGATCTTCCCAATCAGTAAACTTCGACGTTGACGATTCTCCCCTCCAGCACTACAACCTCCCTTTTAGCTTTGATGAACTCTTAAATTCTCTCTCTAGAAGCAGAAATAGTGCCCCGGGGCCTGACTTAATCCTAATTCCCATGATCCGCAATCTCCCTCAAGCGGCTCTAGACAATTTGCTGGATCTTTATAACGGCTACTGGAGAACAGGCACGTACCCATCTGCCTGGAAGAAATCTATCATGATTCCAATACATAAACATGGCAAACCTCGTTCCTCACCTGGTAGTTACCGTCCAATCTCGCTGACTGACCATCTGGGCAAGATCTTTGAAAGAATGGTAAATACTCGCCTTGCCTGGTACATTGAATCTCACAATCTATTAGATCCTTATCAACTGGGATTCAGGCAATCGAGATCTACCATTGATCATCTCACGGGCTTCCATAATGATGTTTGTACTTCATTCCAAAGGAAAAACCATTTAGTTGCTGCTTTCTTAGACATTTCCAATGCTTTTGATATGGTATGGCGGCCCACCATCCTGAACACTTTACATCAGTGGGGCCTCAGAGGCCGGTTACCTAAATTCATATCAAACTTCCTCTCTGATAGACTTTTTAATGTCAGGATTGATGGTCATCTATCTGATCCACTCCCCTTACTAAATGGAGTCCCTCAGGGTTCAGTGCTGAGCCCTACCCTTTTTAATATAGCCATGAACAACATTCAAAGATACCTTAGCCCTACGATCACTCACAGATTATACGCAGATGACATACTACTATATTACCAGTCTCCCAATCCAAGAGTCTGCGAAAGAATCCTCCAATCTAACTTGAACTCACTGGAAAAATGGACCAAAGCCACAGGTCTCTCTTTGTCGTCCACAAAATCCGCTATTGTGCATTTTTGCAGAAGACAAAAATGTTCCCGTCTGCATTCAATAACTCTTCAAAACAAGACTTTACCAACAGTTTCGTCTCACAAGTTTCTCGGACTCACCTTCGATTACAGACTATCATGGAAAGATCACATCCAATCTCTGAAGGCTAAATGTACTCGCGACTTGGGAATATTAAAGATGCTTTCAAACCACAACTGGGGTTCGGATCATCTCTGCCTTCTTAAATTATATAAAGCAATTATTAGATCCAAACTGGACTATGGCAGCATAATTTTTGCTACGGCTCCCAAATCTTATCTGCGCTCACTGGATGTCATCCAGAATACATCACTAAGACTTATAACTGGAGCTTTTATCACCAGCCCAACTCCCAGTTTACATAGCATTATGAGTTTAGAGCCCCTATCCATCAGGAGGAAGTATCTACTCTTAAAGTATGCTACGGATCTCTGGCAGAGACCATTCATTCCTGGACATCAGTCATTCTTCCATCCTCCCCCAATACCCCCAATAGCCTCCACTCATAACCTAACCCTAGACCTCAGACGCATCTTCCAGCAACTATCTGAAGAGTCCAACACCCAATTGCAAGTTCCTCTCCCAATCAGCACTACTTCTACTCCTCCGTGGTTATTACATCCCATCCAGGTTGATTTTTCCTTACTAAAATATGATAAAGAATCTATGTGCTCTTCTGTCTACAAATCCAGTATAAACAACATTATCCAGTCCAAATCTCCATGCCAAACAATTTATACAGATGGATCTAAGTCAGACCATGGAGTCGGTTGTGGCTTTGTTCATGACAGATCCTCCTCAGGCTTTAAGTTGCCCGCCACAACAAGTGTACTAACCGCTGAGCTAGTGGCCATTGAAAGATCCCTCAGCTATATCAAGTTAAATCCCGCAAATTGCTGGATCATATTCTCAGATTCTAAGAATGCACTATCCATGATCCAAAATCGCATCATTTCCCATCCAGTTATAGTGCTAATTATGGATCTTATAGAAGATATTATAGCACATGATTCTTCTCTTCTCTTCGTTTGGTGTCCCGGTCACAAGGCCATCAAAGGTAATGAGGAAGCAGATTTACTTGCAAAATACTCCATTCAGCATGGTCAACCTTATATGCGCTGCTTCTATCCAAAAGACCATCTCTCATCGGTGAAATCCTTCTCGCAATCTTTAATGCAATCCTACTGGGATGATCCACAGAAAGTCAATAAGCTGAGATATATTAAACCATTATTCTCCCAACCTCCACCAGAACATCTGGTAAGTAGGAAAATTACAGTAAAATGGATGAGACTCATGATTGGTCACTGCAGATTTACACATGAATATCTACTAAAACGAGAAGGTCCCCCGCTCTGCGAATTTTGCAACGATCCCCTATCCGTCAAGCACATTCTTACCGAATGCACGGCATTATACCCTCTCAGATCCTTTTTTGACCTCAATCAGGACCTTTCTCGAAACCTTTGCTCAGACAACATATCTAACACCTTAGCTTATCTGAAAGAAATTAACTATCTCACTAAAATCTAGTCACTGCTAGCGACATTTCATTCTAGTGTGAGTTATTTGCAGCAAAATCAAACTTATCAACACATCTGTGATAGCTTATCCTGCGACGAAACCCATCTGTGATAGAAGCCATCTGTGATAGAACCGATCTGTGATACTAATAACCTGTGATATATATTAATCCATTCAATGTCTGTCTTTTAAGTGAGTTCCATATTCATAAGTTAAAGTTCCTGGTCGCTAAATGATCTTGATATCGATGCGACCTAAACTTGAAAATTCTCTCTCTCTCTCTCTTCACTCCTCGTATTTTTTCGGTATAATATTAGGTAATATTTGGCTTATTTCGGGGCTACGCTGCCGTAGCCCCCTGGCTACGCCCGTGTGAGTGTGTGTGTGTAAATTTTTTGATTATTGATGATCATTTAAAATAAAAAAAATTATTAACGTTTCGGTTATTTTTATTGCAAACATCTTATGATTATGAACTTTTTAGACAGTTTAAAACACTATATTTACATCTCACTTTAATAAACTACTAGTTTTTAAACTTTTACACTTTTAAACTTTTAAAAACATGATATTTTGCGTGGGGCTTATGATTAATTTCACTTGCTGTCTTTTTATTAATTTGTTTATATTTATTTGACAGATTTTTCTTTGGATTTTTTCTTTTGTCGGTATTGGATGCACGGTTGGTTTTTCTCCATGCTTTTCTTGATTTTATTGGCATTTTCACCCATGCCCTTTATATGTTTTTATATGTGTTTTTGTGATTGTTTATTGTCGATTATTTTTTTGTTATTTCTTGGGGTTTCGGTCATTTAGAATAAAAACTATTGTTTTTTTATTTTGTTAACGTTTCGGTTATTTTTATTTCAACCATCTTCAGAACAACTTTTTATACAATTTAATACACTATATATTCATATTACCCGTAAACATAACATATTTCTAACAAACTACTGTGAGTAATAAACTAATAAGTTAATCTTTTAGAAACATGATATTTTTTAAACATTGATTTGATTAAAAAAAAACACCTTTTTTGTAGTAAAGTAAATTTATATAGCTTTTTACCTGAGATCAGTTTGCCTTTACACAAAAATACACCATAACTTATAATCAAAATAACCGTGACTGAATTTCTAACTTTAGAAAACATATTAGACTGCATTAAACAACTGCACACCTTTTCAGTAGTCAAATAACAATTTTCCAATGCCCATCGGTGACCTACAACCAATACCATTTTGCTGACCTTGTTTACGGTACATCCCGACCACCTTAAATAGAACCAGTTTTATTTAAACGCATACCCAGTGTCTTACAATCACTTCAAGGAAAATATTTTATAAACCTAATTGAAATTAGTATTAATTAGTATTTTTGATATTGCAATATTTATAATCTGAATGTGATTGCAAAAAAGGTGGAGTGGCCTCACTGATTTAAATAGCATTCTTTTGGGCATAGCAATGTTTAATGTTGTCCTAAAATGGCAGAATCTACATGGCAGAGTGGCTCGAAAAAAGCCTTGGATTAGTAAAGTTAACAAACAAAGTTAAACGCCTAACATTTGCTAAGAAGTTCATAATTAGAGAGTTTCCGTTTTGGAAAAATATGATTTTCACAGATAAAAGGAAATTTAATCTTTTCAGGCCATATGAGTAACGATAGGTGTGGAGAAAATCCAACGAATCTTTAGAGAAAAATTTGCCAGCGACTGGTAAACACGGTGGTGGCTCGGTTATATTCTGGGGATGTATGAGTGCTGAGAGTCCTGGGAATTTATATTTTATTGACGGAATAATGAATCAACACATATATTTAGACATTAGTAAAACAAAACCTTAAAGTGCCCAAAAATTTGGATTGAAAAAACTTTTGTGTTTTACCAGGATATTGATCCGAAATATAAAGCACAACACCTTAAAACATGGCTGTTTTATAACTGCTCCAAAGTTGTCGAGACCCCTCCACAAAGCCCGGATATCAATGTCATCGAAAATCTATGAGTAATTTAAAAGTTCAAATAAGAAAAGAAAACACGAGATCAAGAACATCTCAAGATTGTACTTCAGGAAGAATGGTCAAAAATAAGCCAAAGATTATTGTGCAAAAATTAAATGCTGTTATAGAAAACAAAGATTTACCAAACAAGTACTAAATGCAGTTTTAAAAATTTTTACTTTTTGAAATTCATTAAAAATTTGTACGCGTGCGAGTTTAATTTTTGCGCGACAATCTTATAAAGTGGGTCAAGTGAATCTTATCATTATAATTGAAGCCTAGAAAATTAAGTTCCTTTTGTTTTTATTATTGCTAATTGTATCAATAATTGTGTGTTAAATGCTTTTTTTTAAACGCATTAGAAATATACTTTTGTTAACAAATTATTTGAAAATGAGGATATGTACGAGTATCACTTTTACTAACTGTAGGCGAAACTGGGACAGCGCCAATTACCAAACATTGAACTATTTCAAAACTCTTAAACTTACTTGGATTTTATAGAGTTTTTATATATAGTTAAATTTACATTTTGCGCACGTATATTTGGTACGTTAAATTTCAAATAATTACAACTAAGGCTGCAAAAGATAAAATATGCAAAACTTGCTAAATATCGGTTTTACCCTGTACCCCTGGGTAAAAGCGATCGTGTACTAAGGCAGAATCAATCAGGATTTGCCAAATATATTAGAATACTTTTTTCTACAAATAAAATAAGAATGACGCCAAAAAAATTATGAACGATTATAAAATGAACACAAAGTTTGGTATTTTAAAAGTAAAAAATATATATATATATATATATATATATATATATATATATATATATATATATATATATATATATATATATATATATATATATATATATTCCTTCTCATTTATGTAGTGGAAATACTTCGGTTGGGTTAGTCTGTTTGAAATAATACTGACTTTATATTGATTTCAAAAATACACATCGTCTTCTGGACATTCTTTTTTGATGATTTAGGATAAATTAGTTTTTTCGTCTTATTTAAATGTTTATGTTAAACATTTTTAAACAGTGTTTTAGAGAAAAAATATTGAGCACCCCTATAAGATTTGAAAGCAATAAATGAGATATCCTGTTGCCTGCCAAATTTGTATCATATAATTAAAAAAACTGCAACACATTAATAAATTTGGCAATCGCGTCTAAATGACATATCTTATGACACAATGATCCCACACAATTTTTTTTTCTAACATCTATGAATGACACTGTCAAGTAAAAAATTGGGATATGTGTAATTCTCATTATAGCAATAAATAACCATATGGCTAGTGATTCCACGACGAGCATACCCATAAACGAACATACCGATAGTTCAAATTGGTCTTCCGATTTCGAAAACCGCAAGAAAGCACACTCCAAGGCAATCGTCAGTAAATTACCCATCACATCAGATAAAAAGACCAACGGTTCAGTGGAAACCCCCAAGAAAAAGAAAAAAGCTGTATCCGTTTGCCTGACGCATTGCAGATATGACGTGATCCGAAGGGTGGCTCAAAAATTTGGATTCAAAGAAGTGGGAGAAGGAGAAAATTGGAATTTGTACTGGACGGATCTGTCTATAACCGTTGAAAGATGCAAAGACATGAAAAGGTTCCAGAAAATCAATCATTTCCCCGGCATGTTGGAGATATGCAGAAAGGACTTGCTAGCGAGGAACTTGAATCGAATGCAGAGGTTATTCCCGAGAGATTATAATTTTTTCCCGAAAACCTGGTGCTTTCCTGCTGACCTTGGCGAGGCTATGACTTACGCAAAACTGCGCAAAAATAAAACCTTCATTTTGAAACCGGATGCAGGAAGTCAAGGGCGTGGTATCATCTTAACTAAGTCTTTAAAAGAAGTGAGGCCTTGTGACAGAGGGATATGTCAAGTCTATATCTCCAAACCTTTTCTAATTGATGGATACAAATTCGATTTGAGAGTATACATCTTGATAACCAGCTGTGATCCTCTGAGAATATATATTTATAAGGAAGGTTTGGTGCGTTTTGCAACTAGTCAGTATAAAGAACCTAACGGTGTTAATATCACTAACGTTTTCATGCATTTAACTAACTACGCTGTAAATAAGCACAGTAGAACTTACAACCAAGACCTAGATGGCTCTGGTAGTAAACGAAAACTGTCTTGGTTCAACAACTACATGAAAAGCATCAAGTGTGACCTGGACGCTCTCTGGTACAGAATTGACGATGTCATAATTAAGACAGTCCTCAGTGCTTATCCAGTTTTAAAACACAGCTACGCAGCGTGCTTCCCCAATCATGACGTGTTCCCCGCCTGTTGCGAGCTCTTAGGTATCGACATCATGCTTGATAAAAGAATGAATCCCCTCGTTCTGGAGGTAAATCATTCTCCCAGTTTCCACACTGACACGCCTCTTGATTCTGAAATTAAAGAAGGACTGTTAAGTGATATGTTCTCCATGATGAGTTTGGAGAAGTGCAACAAGAGAAGGATAATGAGGGAGGATCGGAAAAGGATCAGGGAACGATTGCTTCACGGTCACAAAGAGAAAGAGTATCAATCCTTAGGGGACATGAAGTGCTTCTCGGAGTATTTCAAGAATGAAGTAGCTGGTAAGGGTGGATTCAGACTGGTGTATCCCTCCGCTAATTCCGATCAGATCTATGGAAAATACTTTGATCAGGGTCAAAATACTTTGTACTGTGACACAGCTGCAAGCAGGGCCAGAGAAGCAGCCCAAAATGCTCTACGAGACGAAATGCAGCTCAGAGCTAAGTTGGAGGCAGCTAAAAGAGTGACACCTTTACCTAAGCACGAACCTCAGTCCCGATCGCAATCGACAAGTCGATCGGTATCCAGAAGCAGGAAAGTATCACCAAACGTGCCCCCGCTTACCCTCAGATCGACAAACTACCGTAACTCATTCGACCCCCAGCAAATAATAGAATCAGAAGAAAAAGAACGATTAAAGGGAATGGCTCAGAGAGACTATCTCCTAAGAAGTCACGGTATGTTGGAGATAATTTACTTCTCGATGAAGAAAAATCGGGTTCTGCGGCCTCACGATGATCGAAAGTATGCAATTTTCGAAAAAATCAGAAACGCTACCCAGCTGATCAATAAACAGAAGGAAGGAGCTCCGGCCATTTCCGACATGCTGGAGGGGATTAGGGAACTAAGCAATCGAGGTGCGGGTGAAGTTGTCGAAGACAAGAAGAAGTTGCTTGGTGGTAACAAAGAGCCTGTGATAGAACCGGTAAAGAAAGAAATAATAAAGGAATGGTCTATGTTGAGTAGACCACAAACTGTACATCATGTATACACTGAAGTTGATAATAGAGGGAATATAAAATATTCAAAGTATGGGTCGACTCTGAACATGTGATATATTTTGTATTTTATTGTTTTAAATACATTTTTTACAGTATCTTTTGCGTTAACAATCCTTTTGAAATATTTTTACATTGAAAATACACTTAATGTATAACACATACACAAAAACTGATTCACTTTTTTACTATTTACTTTTATGGTTTTGTATGCGATTGCAAAAAAAGAGAAAATTGCACAAACAGCTTATGCTTCAGACGTCTTCTAATAAATACATTAGATATATTTATAACGAATTGTCGATATGTTTCATAGGAATAAAAAAATAAAATAAAAAGTTCTCCTTCGAGCCGGATTTGAACCAGCGACCTATGGATATCAAACATGTATGAAACCACTACAGTCCACCGCTCTACCAACTGAGCTATCGAAGGTGTTATTTAATTTTCTTAATAGACTATTTGAAGCACGGCTATATTGTTTATATTTGTTTCATAAAGTAATTTGAATTATTGTAACATTTTATTTTGAAATATATATATATATATATATATATATATATATATATATATATATATATATATATATATATATATATATATATATATATATATATTAGGGGGACCGAAAAGTAATATTTTTTTTTGCTGGCGAAAAGCATTGATTTATTAAAGACATCTTAAATTCTAGTCAACAACATAATTTCCATAATTTTCACTTTCACAGAAAAGAGATGCGCAGATGGTACGCCGTTGATCGAGCTGGTACGAGCGTTGATCGCCTTTGTCATATAATTAATAAATAATTGGCAATAAAAAAAACTGGTACTATAAATTGAGATAAAAACTATCTTATCTCTCAAGTTGTATCAAACTGCAGATAAGGTGCAAAATTTCATTAAAATCGGTTCAGTAGTTTAGGAGTTCATCGCGGACAAACAACGTAACCCGGAATTTTTATATATTAGAGATTCAATTTTTTTGAGCTCTAGAAACTCATTTCTTGTGGTGAGTTAGTCCATGTTCCTCCATTCTTGACTTATTCTATCCTATTGTTTGTCTTTACTTTGCTTCTGCCGTTATTTTCTTCTACGTGTCTCGGTCCTTTATCTTTTCCCAACATGCTTGTATTTCCAATTTCCATTTGTCTTTCCACACCTGATCCTCGCACCTACTTTTCGATCTCTCTTTTCTGTTAATATCTGGTCTCCACATTGTAATTTTCTTTATTATTTTGTTATCTTCCATTCTTCTTATATGGCTAAACCAGAAAAGTCTTTGCACTTTTATGGTCTTCACTATATTTGCTCCTTTCAAAATGGTTTTTATTTCAAAATTTATTAACCCTCTGTATTCATCTTTTGCAACTTTCTTTTATCCATATATTCTTCTTACTATCTTTCTTTCAAATACTGGTAACATTTCCTGTTCCAAGCTTGTTAGATTCATTATCTCCGCGCCATAGGTGACCACCGGTCTAATAGTTGCTTTATATACCTTCACTTTTGTATTTATACTTATGTTTTTGCTTTTCATAATGTTTTTGAATTTATAATAGGCAATATGTTCGGCCTGTACTCTGTGATCAATCTCTATGTTTCTGTCGCTTTTGCTATTTATTATTATTTTTGCTATATATCACGGTTTGGTTTGGTTAGGTTAGGTATCTTATAAACAACATTACTATCAAATATTAATAATTCAAATAATACTAATACCAATTAATAATACTAATACAAATATTAGTATCTTATAAACAACACTAAATTTAGGATAAAACGAGACATTTTTGGGCTGATATATTAAAAATCTTAATAAAATGTTAGGTCAATAAAGCTATGTCAAAAAAATTCAATTGTGCAAGGACTTTAGTCATGACAAAGAACCAGTTCCATTTCAACACAATAATGCGTGTAATAATCATTCTTTTAATAATTAATTATTAATAATAATTTTATTATTATTAATAAAGTAATAATTCCCACAGTACTAATTCCTCAATTTTTCGATAAAAATCAAACAAATATCATTCCACAAGCACCGTGTGACCTTCCTGTTTCCTCGATTCATGGAACCACTTCGCGAACATCGCTTCGAGTTCACAGAAAGCATTTAAGAGAGATCACTGGAATAAGAAACGTTGGAATAAGTATATTATAGTAATTGATACAGCGATTGATTTAAGAGAGAAAAAAAACTGTGGATGAAAAAATACTTTGAGATTTATTTAAAAATTCACCTAACTTTCTGATTATATGGTATTTAATACATGGTCTTCATCTGGTTTAGGAGTCTATAGAAAACAGAACTGGTTGCAGCTTTACGGAAAGTATTCAAAACTGAACCTCCATTAGATTTGGATTCAATTCTTCAGAACTAAGTTTGTTATTTGGGCATGATTAAGGATTTTCTTAATCTTTGAGAAACCGTTTCGCATATTTTGGAAAATTCGATGATTCTATCTGAGTCATTATAATTATGTTCTGTTGTAACATAAAATTGCAATATAAGGTACTCGTCACTAAGATATTACCGAAATCAAGGCCACCTTGATCACTATATTAGTTTTTTTTTCTTTTTAACTAATTTGCGTGTACTATTTTTCTTTAAAAATTAAAATAAAAGTGGATAAACGAATTGTTATGTATTAAACAGGGCGTGTCCTTTGAAAATTTATTTTGTCAGCCAAATTCGAGTGCAAAATGCAGCCGGAGCCTAAATCGCATGCCCTTCAGGACCCTTCCTGCAAACCAACTCCTCTCGCCCTTTACCCCTCACCGTCCCTGGTTCAAGTTCAAGGTCGCCACGTTTATTGATTACTGGGTAGGGGGATGAAACGTTTCGGTGGTGGGGGTATACACGGAGTGTCACAAATAACAGACTCGTTCTTGTATTTAAAAATATTTTAATTATTTTGTTACGTATCGTAATCACAGTCTTAAAAATTTGAGTTATGATCGATGCATGGTGCTATAACATGATGGTGTTGTGGATCCAGCCGAGATACTCGGAGACTTTCGTGTAGACACCGTATCGCCCCACTTGGCCGCAGCCAATGCCGAAAGAGACGATACCTTCAATGGACCATCGGGGTATTGCGTCAGCGGATAATCTCATTAAAGGTGCACCACTGTCGCCTAAGAACAAAAAACAAAATGTTTTATGCAACTTCTTAACAAATCAGTCCAGACAATTCATACATGGAAACTTATTTTGGTCATGTTGTTGAATGTTTTTGAGTTTATTTACATTTTCATTCAGATATTGAGGAGGGAAAGCAAAAAACAACCGACAAGGAAATTGAAGAAGTAACTAACACAGACACACTGTTCAATTTTTCGTACCAGATACTGGAATGGGGTCTGGAACGGATCAAGAACTGTTTATACATATATATATATATATATATATATATATATATATATATATATATATATATATATATATATATATATATAATATTTTCACGGATGGTAGATAATGTTTCTAAATAATTCCGGGTGTCGATCCGTTGATCCTGTGAAGAGTCACGACGTTTCGCCAAAATCGCATTTGACATTTTCAAATGTTGTCCGCTTCAACTGAAGAGTCCAACTGACGTGTACGGGTCGTTGTGTTCGCTTTTATAGCCGGCCGGCCACAAAAGCGACTGCGCAGATTATATCGGGGTAGTTCGAGAGCTTTTGCGGCGCTCGGCAACGCTGTCGGGCATCCATTTATTGATTTTTCTACCTCGCGGCCACGTTGCCACGTTTTTTCTTTTTTCAGAAGAGATTTCCATACTTTTGGAATGTTGCGAGTGTCGTTTCGGGTATTCAGCTCACTTCTTTCTTCTATTTCAAGGGCTTCTCTGATTGTTCGGACCTTGTAGTTTGCAATATTCGCTATTTCTTTGGCTCCTTCAAAATTGATTTTATATCCTGTTTGTTGATGGTGCTGGGACAGAGCGGAAGTGGTTTGTTTGTTTTTGAAGTCGTTTTTATGTTCTTGTATTCTAGCCGATATGCGTCTGTTTGTTTGTCCTATGTATGTTCTGTTGCAGTCGAAACAAGATATACTATACACCCCATGATTTTTCAGTCTAACTTTGTCCTTGGGGTTTTTTAGGATGTTTCCAATAGTTTTGTGTGGCTTGTAGGCTGTCCTGATCTTATGTTTCCTTAGTAGTCTGCCTATCCTATCTGTGATTCCTTTTACGTATGCTAGCTGGACCTTTAGTGTATTTGGTTCATGGTCCTCTATTGTTCTTCGTGTTTGGGTTTCGTGACGGCGAATGGCCTTCCTGATACAATTTTCTAAATATCCATTTTGTCTAAGGGCTGTGGAAATTTTTGGTAGTTCCTCGCTTCGTGTATCTGGTAGTGTGAGTCGGAAGGATCTGGCAATCAAGGTGTTCGCTACTGCTTGGATTTGAGAAGGATGATGATGGGATTTAGCATTGAAGTATCGATCGGTGTGAAATGGTTTCCTATACACTATGTATTCGAGTGTTCCAGAAAGTTTCCTTGTGATAAGGAGATCTAAAAACGGAAGTTTTCTATCCTGTTTTACTTCCAGAGTGAACTGTATTCTGGGGTGGATTTCGGTTAACTGAGTTAGGAAGTTGTTTAGAAGTTCGTTTCCGTGAGGCCATATTATAAAGATATTATCCGTGTACCGTTTCCAAAGTTTAGGTTTTAAAGGAGCGTTGGCCAATGCCTTTGTTTCGAAGTCTGGCATGAACAGGTTGGCTATAACAGGTGATAAAGATGATCCCATTGGGGCACCGTCGGTCTGTCTGTAGATCTGCTGGTTGAAGGAAAAATATGTATTCTTCAAGCAGTGTTCGGAGAGTTCCCCCACAAATTGTGGAAAGTCTTCGTTCATTGAAATTAGGTCCAGGGCCTCGTCTATGGGCAAGTTTGACGATTTCAAATCGGCAAGTTTGACGATTTTTCCAAATTTCTTGTTGGAGAACCGAAGGCACTTACTATATATATATATATATATATATATATATATATATATATATATATATATATATATATATATATATATATATATATATATATATATTAGAATTACTAGATTCTAGGGTAGAACCGTGTTTTAGATTTATAAAATCTCGACGTTTCGGCTTCCACTTTGAAGCCATTTTCAAGAGAATCTAGTTGATCTACTCCGAGCCTCAGTTTGCCTACTCCCCAGAGTTCACAACCAGAAAAGAACGTGAACGGTGTGACGTCGAAATTTTATGAATCAAAAACGCAGTTCCACCCGAGAATATAGTAATTCTAATATTACCGACCGCGGAAGCTTTTCCGAACACTCAACAACAAAACAAAAAAGGGAACAACAAGATATTGTTCTAGTAATAAATGAAAGCCGGTTTGAAAAAGATAGTAGTTTTAAATATCCAGGCTCAGTAATTACGATGCGCATTGAATCATCAGGGGACCATGCAACAAGAATAACGGCTGGAATCAAAAGTATTATTGTTCTACAGAACTTAAAATCTAAATCATTATCGAGAAAAAACAAAATAAAGACATACTCAATAATAACTGCAGATTTACACATGAATATCTACTAAAACGAGAAGGTCCCCCGCTCTGCGAATTTTGCAACGATCCCCTATCCGTCAAGCACATTCTTACCGAATGCACGGCATTATACCCTCTCAGATCCTTTTTTGACCTCAATCAGGACCTTTCTCGAAACCTTTGCTCAGACAACATATCTAACACCTTAGCTTATCTGAAAGAAATTAACTATCTCACTAAAATCTAGTCACTGCTAGCGACATTTCATTCTAGTGTGAGTTATTTGCAGCAAAATCAAACTTATCAACACATCTGTGATAGCTTATCCTGCGACGAAACCCATCTGTGATAGAAGCCATCTGTGATAGAACTGATCTGTGATACTAATAACCTGTGATATTTATTAATCCATTCAATGTCTGTCTTTTAAGTGAGTTCCATATTCATAAGTTAAAGTTCCTGGTCGCTAAATGATCTTGATATCGATGCGACCTAAACTTGAAAATTCTCTCTCTCTCTCTCAATAATAAGTACACTAATGGCATTATACGGGTCAGAAACGTCGACTCTAACAAAGAAAAATGAACTATTGTTAAGTGCATGCGAATAGAATATGCTGAGGATAGTATGTGGCACCATACAAACGCTAGAAAGTTGGAGAATTAAAATAAATGACGAACTACCAACACTCCTTAATAATCCAGATATAGTAAAGGAAATCTGGAGCAAATCAGTGAGTTGTTGGGACTAGATCGAGGATAGAAAGCGAAAGACCTGTCAAGTAAATATTGGGAAAGAACATAGAGCAATCAAGATGGAAACAAAGATGGGGGGATGGAGAGTGAGGAAGCATATATTAGAGATTTCCTATGTCTAAGAGATCCTTCCTAACAGAATGTAAAGGAAAAACGAGGTATAAAAAGAAGTGGGCAAGGATAACGGAAGATTATGCAATTTACGGAAATAAGTGATCGACGCTTTACGTAAAAAAAATAGACCTGGATACCCCAGGAGGGTGCAAAGGCCTCTGCTGGACTGAAATGCCATAGAGAATAAGAATAATTTACATTTACCATTGCAGGCATCTTTTCGAGCCTCTCCACCGGCACAAAACTGCCCCCTTCTAATTTTTAGTGTATCCTGAAAGGCCAACGAGCATTCGGACGTTGCTATCACCGGTAGTTCGACTCTCTGCTTCGTCGTTGCCATCTCACTGTAACTCTTCAGTCCCCAACCGGATACAGTCAATCTATCACCAGGAAGCATGTAGCTATCGGGAGGAGGTAGACAAATGGGACTAATTAAGTCTGAAATACAAAACCATCGACATTTAACAATGATAAACTGTTGTATACGTACCGTTATACTGGACTTCTTGGTCAAGCCTAATCAGACCGATATCGTGATGTTTCGTCGTGATGTTATAGTTAGGATGAGGATGAACGGAATCGATTCCAAAGTTTTTCTTCAGTGGATTGCACTGCGTCAAGTTTTCCATTCCTGGGCAGTTTTTATCTGAACTACTGGTGTCCCATTCACCCAATCGAACGTTTATTCTAGTAAAAAAAAAAACATTATTCGGTTAAAAAAGCATTTAGAACCAATATGCAAAATAGTTTATTAATAAATATTCTGAACCATGTAAAATTATCTTTTTTCTGAGCCAGAAGAAATGATTATATTCTATAGGACAATCTGAGCAATTTTTGGGCTAGTCGAATTGAGATTTGAGAATAGAGATTCATCCCCTCTGGCTTTCGCTTTGAATAATTTCATCACACTTTGCGTTGCTTTGCATTTTATATATGCAATATATATATATATATATATATATATATATATATATATATATATATATATATATATATATATATATATATATATATATATATATATATATATTGCCCAATGCTTCCAATGAGACAACAGTAGTTAGGAGTTATACACACCCCCGACCGTTGAGTTCCACAATCTCATGTGGGGGTGGGGCTTCCTTCCAGTCAAGCAACTAACGAATGTTCATTTTGGCAGAGACGCAGGTTGTTGTGCGTTCCACATGAGATTGTGGAATCCAACGGTCGAGGGTGTATAACTCCTGACTACTGTTGTCTCATTAGACGCAATCCAAAGAAATCAAAAAACTGCAATTATAAGCCATCCGACGAGAAGTTGGCGAAATTGTGGATTGTTTGATTGTGGAGGGGATTCCCTATTCTTGACGAGATATGAGAGCATATGTCGGTACCCTGATGAGTCTAACCACCAACAGAAGAAACATGTGTCCTCCAATGTGAGGGATGGGTGGGGGATTCCTCCCAGTCAAGCAACTAACGAATGTTCATATATATATATATATATATATATATATATATATATATATATATATATATATATATATATATATATATAATTTACTTCAAATATTGTTTCAAAAACATTCTACAGAAAAAAGTCGAAGATATCACTTTAATAATAAATGAGTCAACTAAATGTATAAATAAATATAAATATAAATTAATAATATAAAAGTGGGAAAAGTAATGGAAAGAATAATAGTTCAGAGACTCCGAGACCACGCGCGATGGAATAATCTGATCACTGTAGAACAACATGGATTTGTCCAAGGATGATCAACTACCACTAATTTGATCAGATCACTCGATGTATGTACAAATGCGTTGGATCGAGGACAACCTACGGATGTAATCTACATGGACTATGCAAAATCATTCGACAATGTTCCCCACAAGCGACTAATTCATAAATTAGAATCGATGGGGGTGAGAGGGAAACTATTGGCATGAATCCGAGAATTCCTCCCAAACAGAACATTCCAGGTGAACATTGGAGGAAAGCTGTCTACATCTCGAACTGTCACAAGCGGAGTACCTCAAGGACCTGTCTTAGAATTGATGCTGTTCATCTTATATACTTGTTATCTGACGGAATGAGTGCAAGATGAAATTGTTATGCAGATGACACGAAATTATTGTCGAAAACATGGTCGCTGAACATCCATAAATGCAAAGTTTTCCACATCGGTATGAAAAGCTCTAATTTACCCTATACCAATGCAAATCAAATTCTGGACAGCACAAAACAGCAAAACGACTTACTAATACTAATCACTCAAGATCTAAAGTGGGAAACTCAAACTCCTGCAGTGGCCAAACGAGCAAACTACGTGCTATATATGATGGAGAAAACATTTTCCAAAATACATAACTCAACAGTTACGAAAATTTACCAAACTTATATTAGAGCTATACTTGAATATGCCAACGTAGTCTGGTCTCCATATTATGAAAAAGATAAACAATGTCTAGAAAAAGTACAGAAGCGACTCATCAGGATCCCGAGAGAAAATCGCCGTAAAGACTATCAACAGAGATGCCGAGAGTCAATGTCAGTTTTGACACTGGAACAGAGGAGAAACAGAAACGACATTATAGAGACATATAAAATTCTAAATGGTTTCTATAACGTTTCAAGGCACGATGACTTCTTCACAAGATCTATAGATACCAGAGTGAGAGGACATATAATGAAACTGAAGGAAGATACAACAAGGATTGGACAAAGATCACATTGCATCGTCAACCGAGTCGTGAACGCTTGAAATAAACTGCATCGAAAAAGAGACCTTGAACGCGTTCAAAACTTCTTTGGACAAACTCAAATTCGCAAACAATCAGTGACTAAAATTATGAATTAAAATTGTGTTAACGAATGTGATATGAGATGTGATTAAGGAGCATTATATTAAAATTGATATAAACAGATATATGTTAGCTATATTCGCTATATTTACTTTATTATACGGTATGTGTATAACAGCATGTTGCTGCCACCATTATTCAATAAATAAAATAAAATATTAATCTAAAATCAAATCGTCTATTGGTGAAACACCAAGGGATGTGAAACTCGAAGAAATGTACCACTAAACTTCAAATCAGTTTTTTAAACTCTTCGACGCACGTTTCGCTAATAATGTTAGCATCGTCAGGAGATGATCCAATCTGATTTAATCATCTCCTGATGATGCTATTATGGTTAGCGAAAGGTGCGTCGAGGAGATTAAGAAAAGTGATTTGGTGTTTAGTGGTTAATCTGTTTGAGTTCAGTGTTAATCTAAAACTTATAATTTCTTACAGTTTGTTGCCATATATCGCGTTTCTTCCAGAGATGCAATGAGCAGCTGTCAAAACGTAGCGTGACGATATGAGGGATCCATCACAAAGGAATGTTCTTGAGCCTGATTGGTCGTACTCTAACAGAGCTAACCATGGGAAATCATGAGAGTCTGTATCGGCACCCCCGAAAATTCTGTTTATCAACTGTAAATAGATAAAGAAACGTTTGATTAGTGTTGTTCAATATTTAATTCTTAAAGGCCAATTTAATATGTTGCAAATACATGGACATTATATATGCAAACATGTTATTTGCTTCATCTGTGACAATAATAGATGCACAATTTGCTTGACTTGAAAAAAAGGTCTAAACATTTTTTGTTTAAGATTAATTTATTTTGAATCAATATAACAGTGAATGTGATCGATTTTATTTTGAAGCATTTGGGGTACCATCGAAACCTCACTTCCAATCCTTACCAAAATAATTCGGATTAATATTCCAAAGCATCAAGTAGTTCATAATCGAGAAATATATAGAGGGTGTCCCATAACTTATCCGCCATAGAGCAATTGGTGATAGTAGAGATCAAAATAGGAGAATTTAGCCAATAAATGTGTTGGTCATTCAAAAGATACGGGGTGTTGAAAGTAAAACTACATTTTCGAAAAATTGTGATATTTTAAAAACGGTTGAAGGTATCAGGTTCAAAATCAGGGAAGTCGGGTTTTCAAAGGCGACAAATCCGAATTTGGTAGTAGCTTGAGCCTAGTTCTTAGACGGCTCTTGATGCCTACTTGATGAGGAATTAACTCACTCATATTTTTTATCCTATAAAGCTATAAAGGGAATTTTGACTTCAAAATAGAGAAGAGTCATAAATCCCACGTAAAAAAAGTACCCTTGGTCAATATCGATATCTCACACCGTTTGTAACATATTTGTGTTCGAATATTCCATTGCATATCTTGTCGATGGCTAAAAAAAATTACAAAGGCAGTTTAGAAAGTGTGTCTTAAATGTTGTGTATAAATTATTACATCTCGATGACAACTGTCATTGTTTTCTATCTCCCCTATTAAACGTAGGTGGAAACAAGTTTCTCCACTCTTGAGTTGGTATTAAATAATTTATAAAAAACGTCCAGACTTAATCAGTTTCCTAACCGTAAATTAAGGGATATGGTCTGCGTTTATGCACCAGTAAATTACAATAGTCGCGCTGCAGTTAGAAGGTATGAAAAGCTCTACCCAACCTGAATCATCTCAAATCGACAAATTTTTTAAAGAATTTTCAATCAGTTGGACGAAACAGGTTCGTTTTATTACAACTATCTTAAGTAATGTGTAAATGATTGTAGCATGTTCATATATATATTTTTTCCTTTTTTGGGGTTTTCGCCGCTATCTAAAACTGAAAAAATATAAAAAATACTTGTTCTTATGTAAAGAAAGAATCACTGGGTAAAAATAAAAAACCATCGGAGACAAATTTCTCAGTGATTCCTTTTTGTAATAAATTTGCCTAACGAACAAAATTTTAAAGATATACAAATGTTATAAAAAATTTTACAAATTTTTAACGTTAACGTTTCGGAGGGTCCTCTTCCCCCGTTTTCAAAACTTAACTAAAAAATAAATTATATTAATTTGTAATTTATAAAGTAAGGAGTGAAAGTAAATATATTTTTTTGTATATGTCAACGATACTTACATTGATAACAATATATTTTCATGACAGTAACATACTACCAAAAAATATATATAGGTAATGCTTAACTTACAATTTAATTAATTTTAATGGTTTAACTTACACCACATTATAGTAAACCACCTCGTTTCTATGGTCTACCAAAAATACACAAAACTAATATACCACTTCGCCCTATAGTTGATAGTATAGATTCCCCATGTTATAAACTAGCAAAATTTTTATTAAACATTTTAAATCCACTTTCGGGTAGAACAAATTCATATATTAAAAATACTTCAGATTTTTTAGATAAAATTTTGAACATTAAAATTACAAACCAAAATTTAATGGTTAGTTTTGACGTGGTGAGTTTATTTACTAATGTACCAGTTGATAAATCATTTTTAATAGTTAGAAAGAGATTAGAAGATGACACAACATTAAAAGACCGCACTAAACTAAACATAAATACAATTTTGGACTTATTAACTCTGTGCTTAAAAACCACATATTTTCAATTAGAAAATGATTATTATCAACAAAATTTCGGAATGGCAATTGGGTTCTTCTCTTTCTCCTTTGATGAGGATTATCGTTATGGAGGAACTCGAGAATGACATATTAAATAAATCTCTTAAAAAGCCATTAATATGGCTTAGATATCTTGATGATATTTTTGCTATATGGCAACATAGCATTGACGATCTAAATATTTTTTTACAAGATATAAATTCTCGAGAGCCTATAATTAGGTTTACTTTAGAGATGGAGAAGGATCATAAATTGCCATTCCTCGGCACTTTAATATTAAAACAAAACAATACATTAAAAACTACAGTTTACAGAAAACCGACAAACACAGATGGGTATCTCAATTTCTTTTCAAATCACTCAAAATCGGTCAAAATAGGAGTAATTAAAAGTTTATATGATAGAGCAAAACTTGTTTGTACCGACAGTGATACACTACAAAAAGAAACAAATCACATAACAGACGTTTTAATAAAAAACAATTACCCAAAAAATTTTATAGATAAATCGTTTAAAAATGTTGATACTAGACAAAACAGACAACTTATTAATAACAATAATAATAACTCTCAAACAATTAACCTCACAATTCCATATATCCGCGGTATTTCTGACACAATTAAAAGAGTAGGAAAGAAGTAAATATAACATAAGAACGACTTTTTAAACAAAAAATATTCTTAGATCTCTGCGAATGTGGCAAATTCTAAACCATTAGATGTTAGAATAAAAGGGCATAAAAACCTTCTTAGAAAGGGCGATTTTAATCGGGTCATAAAATCAATTGGAATAATTCCAAAACGGTATTAAAAGAATCGGTAACAAAATACAGAAGATTCAAAGAAACCGCTATAATTAATTTAAATAAAAATAACTGTATTGCTATGCCTTCGGTAGATTTAATTTCAATATGGATCCCGATTCTAAAGAATACAATTAAACACTTTTAAATATTTGAATACACAATCAGTACAATAAACAATCACACAGTAAACATTACCTATATATATATATATATATATATATATATATATATATATATATATATATATATATATATATATATATATATATATATATATATATATATACACATATCTATATATATATATATATATATATATATATATATATATATATATATATATATATATATATATACATATCTATATATATATATATATATATATATATATATATATATATATATATATATATATATATATATATATATATATATATATATATATATAAAATCAATTGGAATAATTCCAAAACGGTATTAAAAGAATCGGTAACAAAATACAGAAGATTCAAAGAAACCGCTATAGTTAATTTAAATAAAAATAACTGTATTGCTATGCCTTCGGTAGATTTAATTTCAATATGGATCCCGATTCTAAAGAATACAATTAAACACATTTAAATATTTGAATACACAATCAGTACAATAAACAATTACACAGTAAACATTACCTATATATATATATATATATATATATATATATATATATATATATATATATATATATATATATATATATATATATATATACATATCTATATATATATATATATATATATATATATATATATATATATATATATATATATATATATACATATCTATATATATATATATATATATATATATATATGATATATATATATATATATATATATATATATATATATATATATATATATATTGTTTTTTTATATAGTTTGTAAAAATTTTTATAACATTTTTATATCTTTAAAATTTTGTTCGTTGGCCAAATTTATTACAAAAACGAATCACTGATAAATTTGTCTCCGTTTGGTTTTTTGCTTTTACCTAGTGATTATTTACATAAGAACAAGTATTTTTGATATTTTTTGAGTTTTAGATAGTGGCGAAAAACCCAAATAAAGGAAAAAAAAATACAACTATCCTGGTGGACGACCGAAACGTATAACGGTAAAATAAGAAGAGGATATCTTGGTTAATACCGCGAAAAATCCTGAACTAAGCACTACACGTTTGGAGGCATCTACAGGAATTTGTAAATCTACCGTTTCAAGAGTTTTCCTTACATAAAAATTGTTTCTCTACCATTTTTCGTCCGTTCAAACTTTATTGCCTCAAGATTTGCCGGTTAGATCAGAATTTTGTCAAAATCTACTACATAAATAAAACCGAAAACCTCATGCTTCTGAAAAAGATATTGTCACGAGGCAACTTTTACCCGACGCAGAATTTTTAACTGGCAAAATAATAATATAAGAAATGAAGAAAATATTTTCTCAAATGTGAGGCGTCACTT
The DNA here is from genome assembly GCA_031761425.1 of Cosmopolites sordidus. NCBI lineage: Eukaryota > Metazoa > Arthropoda > Insecta > Coleoptera > Curculionidae > Cosmopolites > Cosmopolites sordidus. The sequence continues at coordinate 175,082 of JARFXV010001320.1, read as the reverse complement.
AACAAATAGTCTGCGGAAATGTACTGATGTAATCGGTGGACACTTTCAATATCTACTGAAGAAGTAAATTTCAAGAAAATGGTATTTTTAATAAAGTATATATATATATATATATATATATATATATATATATATATATATATATATATATATATATATATATATATATATATATATTGTTTTTTATATAGTTTGTAAAATTTTTTATAACATTTTTATATCTTTAAAATTTTGTTCGTTGGCCAAATTGATTACAAAAACGAATCACTGATAAATTTGTCTCCGTTTGGTTTTTTGCTTTTACATAGTGATTACTTACATAAGAACAAGTATTTTTGATATTTTTTGAGTTTTAGATACTGGCGAAAAACCCAAATAAAGGAAAAAAAATACAACTATCCTGGTGGACGACCGAAACGTATAACGGTAAAATAAGAAGAGGATACTTGGTTAATACCGCGAAAAATCCTGAACTAAGCACTAGACGTTTGGAGGCATCTACAGGAATTTGTAAATCTACCGTTTCAAGAGTTCCCCTTACAGAAAAATTGTTTCTCTACCATTTTTCGTCCGTTCAAACTTTATTGCCTCAAGATTTGCCGGTTAGATCAGAATTTTGTCAAAATCTACTACATAAATAAAAACGAAAACCTCATGCTTCTGAAAAAGATATTGTCACGAGGCAACTTTTACCCGACGCAGAATTTTTAACTGGCAAAATAATAATATAAGAAATGAAGAAAATATTTTCTCAAATGTGAGGCGTCACTTAACAAATAGTCTGCGGAAATGTACTGATGTAATCGGTGGGCACTTTCAACATCTACTGAAGTAAATTTCAAGAAAATGTTATTTTTAATAAAGTTCATTGTATTTTTGACATTCTTAATATTTTTTCGCTCGTATTAAAGGCATACTTTGTAAACTGCATATTTTTCACCATCGACAAGATGTGTAATCGAAAATTCATACACCAATATCCCGCAAACGGCATGAGATATCGATATTGATCAAAGGTACTCTTTTTACGTGGAAATTATGATTCTTCTCTATTTTGAAGTCAAAATATTCCCAGCTTCATAAGGTAAAAAAATATGAGTAGTAGTAAGTAGGAGGCAAGCGGCATCTAGGAACTAGGCTCAAACTGGTACCAAATTCGAATTTGTCACCTTTTGGAAACCGAACTACCCCAATTTTGAAACTAATATCTTCAACCGTTTTTAAATTATCTCAATTTTTTGCAAATTTTATTTCACTTTGACCCTATATCTAATCCTCTATGTACTAAATTCTCCTATTTTGATCTCTACTATCACCAGTTGCTCTATGGTGGATAAGTTATGGAACACTCTGTATTTACACACAGTATTACAACTGAAAATTCTTACCTGTAAACCACATGTATCTGGAATCAAGCTGTTTTTAACAAAATTGCCATTATTGAACTCGTCAGGTGCTGTATCAAAATCTACCTTGGTACCGCAACAGACCAGATGCGTTTCGTTATAACCACATTTTGATTCTCTGATATAATTGATCTGGTCTTTATTCATAGTTCTTTGGGATATTAGTTTTGTAAATATCAAACAGCGATGGATCGGGATGCAAGTGGCTACTTCTCCATTTGGTGTTAAGCATGATTGTTCCGTCCCTGAAATAAAACTATTCTGATAATAGCATAGCTTTTTTTTTTAACCATTGGAAGTGTAGGTTAATATATTAGACCTTGTACTTAATTAATGGTGATCACATAACCTATTTGAAATAGATTTTTTTCCGCTATACAATTATTCTAAAGGATTATCTATCAGCTTCAAAAGGACGTATAACCTAAAAGTATACTGTGAATATATACTCGAAAAATAAACCACTTGCAGACGCGTTGCTGAATTCGAAACAATTGCGAAAGCTCACTACATAATTTGTGTAGCTTTGGAAAGTAAAGATGTTTCGTATAGTACTTGTAAGAGTGTAAGTGGTGTCAATAATTCGGAAATTATTTTTTTTACTTAAATGGTAGATAACGCCTGGGATATATATATATATATATATATATATATATATATATATATATATATATATATATATATATATATATATATATATATATATATATATATATATATATATATATATATATATATATATATATATATATATATATATATATATATATATATATATATATATATCATCATCATCATCATCATCAGCCCGTATCGATCCACTGCAGGATGAAGGCCTCTTCAACATGCTTCCAACCCTCACGGTCCTGGGCTTTCCTCTGCTACTCGGGTCCAATATACTTAACGATGTCATCAGTCCATCGTGCTTTCGGTCTTCTTCGCGGACGTTTGCGATCAAGCGGTATCCACTCCAGGATTGCCTTGGTCCATCTGTCGTCCCATCGCCTCGCTATATGGCCTGCCCATCTCCATTTCAACTGTTTTACTCTTCCAATGATGTCACAGACTTTTGTTTGTTCCCTGATCCATGCGCAGGACTTTCTGTCTCGTCTTGTAATGCCAAGCATACATCTTTCCATTCCCCTCTGTGCCACCCGAAGTTTTTGAATTGATTGCGATGTGAGTGTCCAGGTTTCACTTCCGTATGTCATAACGGGTAGAACGCACTGATCGAATACTTTTCTTTTCAGGCAAAGTGGGAGTCTGCTCTTAAACACTATGTTGAGCCTACCAAATGCCTGCCAGCTACATTTAACACGCCGTTCCACCTCCCGGGCGGTATTCCCCTCCATGGAAATCCTCTGCCCAAGATATACAAAGCTGTCCACAATCTCTAAATCCCTTCCTAAAACTGAAATTCTTCTGTCCTGAGCGAAGTTATTGAACATAACCTGACTCTTTTTCAGGTTTATTTTCAAGCCAAATGGTTCGCCAGCCCTTTGCAGTTCTTGTATGCGTCTTTGCAGCTCCTCTGGGTCTTGTGAAATGAGAATAATATCATCTGCAAATCTAAGATGGTTTAAGTTTGCACCATTGATCTTTAACCCATCCTGTTCCCAATCCAGTTTACGGAATACTTCTTCAAGGCCAGCCGAGAAAAGAATAGGCGATATTGCGTCACCCTGCCGTACACCTCGTTCTATATTAATTCCCACTTCAAGATCATCAAGGTGAATTGTGGCTGTAGCTCCATCATATATCGATTCTAATAGGTTTACATGGGCTCTCTCTACACCTTGGCTAAGCAGTGCATCCATTATCGCATGCTTTGAGATGGAATCAAATGCTTTTTCGTAGTCGATAAAAGCCAAGCACAGTGGCATGGTGTATTCGTTGTGCCTTTCTATGACCTGCTGTACAACCTGGATGTGATCCATTGTACTGAATCCACTTCTGAATCCTGCTTGTTCTCTTGGTTGTGCGTCATTCAGTTTTTTTTAATATTCTTTTAGAAATTATCTTAGTGAAAACTTTGTACATCACTGATAGGAGGCTTATTGGACGGTAGTTCTTTAAATCTTCCTGTGCTCCTTTTTTATGTAAAAGGATCACTTCTGCATTTTTCCATAAGTCAGGTACTTTTTGTTCTTTGAGGCATTTATATATATATATATATATATATATATATATATATATATATATATATATATATATATATATATATATATATATATATATATATGTAGTGTTAGATTTTTTTGGACTGCGTCCAATGAGATAGCAGTAGCTGACTGTCATCACACACCTAACCGTTGGGTTCCACAGTCTCATGTGGAACACACAACAACCTGCGTCTCAGCCTAAATGAACATTTTCGTTGGTTGCTTAACCGGGAAGGAGCCCCACCTATCCCTTCAACTGGATGACATATGTTTCGTCTCTCGAGGTTCAGACTCATCAGGGCGCCGACATATACCATACCTAGGGTAGGGTTTACCTATTCTTGATGGTATATATATATATATATATATATATATATATATATATATATATATATATATATATATATATATAAAAAGGAAAAAATATTGCACAGGACCGTCTTAGGAGTGAAGAAGAAACTGATGAAAAACATGAAAAATCGTGCTACAGTTACAAGTATGTACCGATAGAATAAAACCGCATGATGTTCCTTTCAGATATCCTTTGAGATGCAACAAACGATCGCACAAATCACTTGCTGAATTGATGAATGAATCATGTACATGCTGCCGTTGAGAAATAGTTCCAAACAATGGAAATTAAAAACGAAGTGCGTATTAGTGTTCCAGGGAAAACATTTATCAGAGTCTTCTTGTAAATTTGTAAATTTTTGCTTTTGTTTTGTACATGCAGTATTAGTTTGACATAAGTAAGGCGTAATTAAAATTATGTTTCTGAAGAGAGAAAACTTTTTCCAAGGTATTTCATTCCTTTCCGAAAAAATCTGTGTTTGTCCTATATGCAGTTTTTTGATTTCTTTGGATTGGGTCCAATGAGACAACAGTAGTCAGGAGTTATACACCCCCGACCGTTGCTCAACAACCTGCGGCTCCGTCAAAATGAACATTTGTTAGTTGCTTGTAGTTGAACGTCCCTTACATTGGACGACACATGTTTCGTCTGTTGGTGGTTAGACTCATCAGGGTTCCGACATATGCTCTCTCGTCAAGAACAGAGAGTCCCTCTCCAGAATCAAACAACTCACGCGTTCGCCAAGTTCTCGTCGGATGGCTTATAAATGCAATTCTTTGGATTGCGTCCAATGAGACAACAGTAGTCAGGAGTTATACACCTACATATACATGAGTCTAACCACCAACAGACGAAACATGTGTTCTCCAATGTGAGGGATGGATCCTCCAACTCAAGCAACTAACGAATGTTCATTTTGACGGAGACGCAGGTTATTGAGCGTTCCACATGAGATTGTGGAACCCAACGGTCGGGGGTGTATGTTCAAAAAGCCTTCCGCGGTTTGGAATGTTAGAATTACTAGGTTCTCGGGTAAAATCTGGACGTTTCGGCTTCGACTTCGAACTCATTATCAAGAAAATCTAGTTGACTTGACTCGAGGTCTCAATCTGCCTACTCCTCAGGGTTAAGCAGATTTATCATTTTTAGTTACATTACACTTTTATTGTTGTTATCGACTATAAGCATATATAGGGAGAGGTGTTGTGACAAGAAAGATGTAGCTTCTTTTAAATAGTAGTTAAAAATGCATTTTTTGCTTGAGTTTAATAGTTTACTTTTGCAATTGTTAAGAATGTTAGCGATTTTATTGCTGACACATTTCTATATTTGTTATTATTTGCTCACTTTGTTTTAGTTTAATTTTTTCTTTATATGAAAATTTCGGGTGAATATATTTTGATATAGGATATATTTTATATGGTCGGGCATATCTATATTAGTTCAAGTTTGTTATGCAATTTTAATTAATTATGTATTGTTCTTTAGTTATATGTTGTTTTTTATTTTATTATTAGGTTATGTCTGAATATGAAATTGCATTGTTTGTAAAAGTGATAAATATTCTAGAATTGTTCTGAAGATGGTTTTTAAATAAACCGAAACGTTAACAAAATAACTAAAAAATAATAATTTATTAATAATTGACCAGAAAATCCCCCCCAAAATATATATATATATATATATATATATATATATATATATATATATATATATATATATATATATATATATATATATATATATATATATATATATATATACCTTCGATTTGTCTTTTTGGTTTGTAGTTTTTGATACATTTTTCAAGAAATTCTTGTTTTAAAGACTATTTTTGCATCGTTTTTATATGAGAATATCATTTTTTTTTGTAAATAACTATGAAAAGTATTTTAAAAAGGCCTAGAATAAGTTGAGGACCTAACACAAAATAACAAACAACAGTTTCATTAAATCTTAAATCTTTATACGAAAGTCATTTTATATAAGCATGGCGTTCAAATAACTTAAAAATTGATGTCAATAGTTCATAACCAATAGCGAGTTTGTTAATTTATTTTTAGAATACTAAACTGACAAATATTATTAACCATTACCTTCCCTACTGAAATAGTGATATTTTACTTTTTCAGTTAGTTGAGCTGATAAAACAATAATCTAAATAATTTTTACGACAATGAATTAAAAATATATTTCTACCTGTAACATTTGTAACTTCCGATTGATTAACGACATAACTTGTCGTGGATTCAGGCTGATTCGTGGTAGTTCTAATGCTCCGTTCTGTCGTGGTACTACTCGGCCTATATTCTGTCTCAACTAGTCCTCTGAAGTTCGTTAAAACCTGTTTGGTTTTCTGTTCGCAACAGTACATGTTGCCACCATCGAGATCAAAACCACAAAGACTCTCGTTGAATACCGCTGAACCAAGCGGAAGGGCACATTGTTCTCTCTTTACACAATTTCCTAGTGTGGTTCTCAGTGTAGTGCAAGGCCGTTCCTGAGCTAAAACAAAGTGTAATCATGCCTATAGAAAATATAATTATTTCCTGTCAAAGTTCTGTTGACAATTTGACATATTTGCTGTCAAGTGTCAGTTACATTTTGACATCTATAACTGTCAAGATATAGTCGACTTCTAGCTGGCTTACGATATTCAAGAGCTAGGAAGACTACTGATAAATACTCCAAAAGTTGATAAAACAAAAATAAATCATTTTGCTCTGGAAACAAATATCAATGTATTCAATTTTAGCCAAAAATGTTGAGTGAAATTGTTTAGAAAAAATGTAAATCATCAGATCAAAATTGTGATAATACGGGGATAAATAGTGCTCAAAGGGATCTTGGTTTGGAATATATATACATATGATAATTCTTACTATTTTCTTGGAGCTTCCGGGTATATTTTTTTGTATTTTTTTGTTAATTTTTTTGGGAGTTTATTAGTCAGTATAGATTTTAAGAAATAAAAGATATACAGAAGGCCGAGGCATGACCGAAACGTTAAATAATATAAATCATCATCATTATCATCATCATCAGTCCGTGTCGAAAGGCCTCTTCAGCATGCTTCCAATTTTCACGGTCTTGGGCTTTCCTCTACCACTCTGGTCCTCTGGTCCAATATACTTAACGATGTCATCAATCCATCGTGTTTTCGGTCTCCTTCGCTGACGTTTGCGATCAAGCGGTATCCACTCCAGGATTGCCTTGGTCCATCTGTCATCCCATCGCCTCGCTATATGGCCTGCCCATCTTCTTTTCAATTGCTTTATTCTTCCAATGATGTCACAGATTTTCGTTTGTTCCCTGATTCATGCGCAGGACTTTCTGTCTCGTCTTATAATGCCAAGCATACATCTTTCCATTCCCTTCTGTGCTACCCGAAGTTTTTGAATTGATTGCGATGTGAGTGTTCAGGTTTCACTTCCGTATGTCGTAACTGGTAGAACGCACTGATCGAAGACTTTTCTTTTCAGGCAAAGTGAGAGTCTGCTCTTAAACACAATGTTGAGACTGGCATTTGGGCCAGGGGCATTTGGGTCAGGCATTTGGGCCTACCAGCCACATTTAATACGCCGTTCCACCTCCTGGGCGGTATTCCCCTCCATTGAAATCCTCTGCCCAAGATATATAAAGCTGTCCACAATCTCCAAATCCCCCCCCCCCCCCAAACTGCAATTCTTCTGTCTGAGCGAAGTTATTGAACATAACCTCTTTTTCAGGTTTATTTTGAAGCCAAATGGCTCGCCAGTCCTTTGCAGTTCTTGTATGCTTTGTTGCAGCTCCTCTGGCTCTTGTGTGTCTCTTGCCCAAATCTAAAATGGTTTTTGCACCATTGATCTTTACACCGTCTGTTCCCAATCCAGTTTACGGAATACTTCTTCAAGGCCAGCTGAGAAAAGAGTAGGCGTTATTGCGTCACTCTGTCGTACACCTCGTTCTACATTGTGCATACATTGTTGCATGCTTTGAGATTGAGTCAAATGCTTTTTCGTAGTCGATAAAAGCCAAGCACAGTGGCATGGTGTATTCGTTGTGCCTTTCTATGGCCTGCTGTACAACCTGGATGTGATCCATTGTACTGAATCCACTTCTGAATCCTGCTTATTCTCTTGGTTGTGCGTTATTCAGTTTTTTAATATTCTTTTAGAAATTATCTTAGTGAAAACTTTGTACATTACTAATAGGAGGCTTATTCGATGGTAGTTCTTTAAATCTTCCTGTGCTTCCTTTTTATGTAAAAGGATCACTTCTGTATTTTTCATGTCAGGTACTTTTTGTTCTTTGAGGCATTTTGAGTATAATTTTGCAAGTGTTTTATGTAACGTCTGACCACCAGCTTTTAGCATTTCGACAGTTACACTGTCCTTTCCTGGAGCCTTGCCGTTTTTCATCGATTCTAAAAGTTTGGAATATTTATAAATATGATATTTAAGCCTATGGTACTTAATGTTTTTAAATGAAAATAACAAAAGCGTTGTATTTACACATTATTTCAGTTCTTTTCCAGTTTTCAATCAATCCGTTTAAAAACATCTAGAAACATGATATCTCATTTTAACAGATCAAGAGTAATTGCTTTGTTACAATGGAGTTTTAATCAATGTGATATCGCGAAAATTATAGGTATTTTCCAAAGGGCTGTATCGAAAAATCATAAAAAATTCAAAAAGACAAATGACGTATACGATCGCCCAAGAAGTGGTAGAAAACCATGCACAACAGCTGCACGAGACCGGCAGATATCAACGACAGCTCGAAGAAATCGTCTGGAATTTACAAGTAGTATATTAACTTGTTAGGCTTGAAGGAGTAACATCTATATATTACTGGACCGGCCTGCTGTCTCTCCAGATTTTAATCTCACTGCGGTCGTTTTAGAAGCTTAAAAATATTTTTGGTGAATTTCTCATGATCATTTTTAGTACAATTTTTTTTCCCCAAAGCTGTGGGATAAATAGTTTGCAAGATACGGCCGCGATCCATCCTTAATGGGACACCTGGTACAAAGAAAAAGACGTTTCCATGTTGAAGAAGCATTGCATGGTGCCCAATGCATTATTTCAGAAAATCTACACGTATTAGGAAAGATCCAGAAGGAAGGAAAATGGGTTCCATATGATTTGAAGGAAAGAGGCAATGAAAGATGAAAAAACCCTTATAAAATTTGGCTTGCCAGAGAGAAAGGAAAAGGTTTTTTGCTTCCAGTTGTGACAGGTGACGAAAATCTGTTTTGACAACTTAAAGCGCAAGAAATTATCAGTAGATCTAGGCCAGCCTTCAACATCACAAGTGCGCAATTTACATGGAAAGAAGGCTTTACTGTGAATTTGGTGGTGTAGAAAGGGGAGCTGTGAATTACGAACTCCTGAACGGTTACTGGTGATCGATACCTACAACTGATAAAATTGAACCGAGTAAAACACGCCCAGTAAATGGGATGTCTTACTCCACCCGCAGTATTTACCGGACTTATTGTTTTCCTCTTGTTAACTTCCCCCTTTCCTATAAAACTGAGGCTGTCTAACATTAACTATAAAAATCCTTAAGAAAGTCTTAAAAAATAATCTTTGAAGGGTGTCTAACATTTTGATACTGAGTATAGAAAGAAAATTAATTTTTCTAGACGCACTTTCTAAAGTATTTTTTGGAAAGTCCTTGTACCACCATCCTGTTTACTATTAAATCATATCGATGGCAAATTAAATGGTGATATTACCATAATGACTTACCATGGCTAGGTCTCGTAAAAAACAAAACACAAACAATCAACACGGTTGACAACATACCAGATAAAGTAGTCATGAGTGTCCAAGCTCAGAAAACATACTAAAAGTAAATTTTTATAATTATTAATTTTATCAACAAGTTCGCACGGGAAGAGTGTTCGAAAAACTGTGAAGAACTTAGGTCAGTGTTGTAAAAATAAAATTACATCTCGTGCGGTGACGTGAAATTCACAGAAAAAGAGTTTGCGAAAAATAAATTAAAATAACCATAAAAATTATTTTATGTCAAGTAATTTCCTGTGTTCTGGGTGTCCCCTAATTTAAATTATCTAATACGACATGTATTCGTTGGAACATTCGTTTTGTTACTGTTTCAATGCAGGTCAAGGATTGTTCTCGTTTTACAAGCTCGTTTAAAAGTATTCGTTGTGGTTTTTTCAAGGTTTTTGTTGATAAATGCCTGGCAATTTTATATTTATGGCAATTTCTGGCTTTCAGTTAATACTGTGACTTCGCAAGGATTTGCTCAAATAAGTTTTTTATTTCAATATGGTAAGCAGATATTTTAAAAGGCAGGGATTCCCAGACTTCAATGATAAAATCTTATTTCATACAAGTATGGGTATACTTGTCGACCTCAACAGAAACAGGTGGATAAATAATATGGAATGTCTATAATTTCTTTGGGTTTTCCTGTCGTGTCACTTGTTTTTCTAAAGATGATTATGTATAATTATTGTAATAATAATAATTGTAAAATACCAAAGTATTGTTTTCAAATTGGTTGTTAATATTCAAATTATGTTCATGTTTGAATCTTGTTGAGCGAAATAAGATGTTTCATTTTGACATATTTGCTGTAAACACTATGTCCTTAAGAACTGGATATGATTTACCAGTAAATATCTAATCAATTTTATAACCTACTCGATGCGCGTTTCGCTAACCATGTCAACACTATGTTCTTAAGAGCTCGAATAGATATACCACTAAATATCAAATAATTTTTTCGCCTATTCGATGCGCGTTTCGCTAACCATGTCAGCATCATCAGGAAATAATTTAAACTTGACGATTGATGATGGTTTGGTGATTGGAAATGGATTTGGTGGTAAATCATTTCGAGTTTAATAAGATATTGGCAAAATAACTGGATATAAAGCAATGATCATTGGGTTAAGTTTGTTATTTGAGTCTCATCAATGTTCATGGCATTATTTCGTAACTGTAGCTATATCTTAACGTGGGATTTGACTGAAAAGTGACTAATGGCGAGAAGATTTCTCAGAAGGCATCCAGCCTAACCCAGCTTCGAACCGGCGTTATTTACCGATATAGACGCGCGTCCATATCGGTTTTTACAATCTTACTTACCTTAAATCATTCCGGGTATCGATCCGTTTATTCTATGAAAAGTCACGAAGCCAAAATCTCATTTGGCATTTTCATGTGTTGTCGATTTGGAATCAAAAGTCCAACTGACGTGCACAGGTCGTTACGCTCACTCTTATAAAAGGCCGGCGACTGCGCAGATTGAATCGGTGTAGTTCGAGATTATTCGCGGCGCTCGGCAACGCTGTCGGGCGTCCGTTTATTGCTTTTTCTTCCTCGTCGCCACATTGGCGGGTTTCTTCTTTTTTCAGAAGCGATTTACATACTTTCGGGATGTTGCAAGCGTCGTTTCGCTTATTTAGCTCACCCCTTGAAGTAGAATGATTAAATAAACCGTACAAATTGAGGAATTTTTGAGGAATTGAGGAACATTTGGCATCTATTAGAAAAGTGTAATTACCTTTTTCTTAAGTAAGGTACTGTAATTTCTGGAATGGTCTTTTTATAAGTTGAGAAGCAATTAACTGTCAAGGTTCGTTTAAATAAGTTGAGAAGCAATTTTGAATTTAGATATAATACTGTGGTTAGTATACAGTATTATTGATATATGTACACTATAATTGGGGTATAAGAGGTCCTAGCACACTACATGGTGGGACTCTTTATACTTACAACGTAATGGTGATCTTTAGAGTAAGACTTAAGGATCAGGAAATAATTTAGGAAGAAAACTTTATATGTCAGACTTTGTCAAAAGTTTGAGTACAGTCCAGGACAGAAGCTGAATAGTATTCCTTCACATTTAATGCCTGGATAATATCACTGGTATCAGGATTCGTTTGTTTGGTGGTAAAATGCTGCTGTCTTAAACCAAATTGGTAGTTGGATAATAATTTCTACCAAGCGGGGATTGATAGTAATCTATCATTGATTTTGTTTACAAACAAATTTTAGGTCATCACAAAACGTAGGCTATTTCTTTAGATTAGATTTACAGTTAAATTTTGAATTTAAAAAACCCTAAAAAATATTAAAATATAAATACACTATTTTATATAGAGTATATTATAATTCAATATTAGTATTATTTGAAACATTGTATTTATTGTTATTTAGAAAACTCTATTGATATTTATTTTTTTGTTCTTTCTGCTATATATATTTAATTAAATCATATTTACTTATTGTTATTATTTAATTAAATCATATTGTTTATAAATAGATAATTGTATGATGTATCCTGTTGATGAATAAATGATTTATTTTTCACGCAATATCTGCAAGGAAAACTTTGCTTCGTCAGATTTCTGATATTTCACTAAACCAATTCGAGGACGGATGTTTTTCCAAATAATTATCCGTCCGCTCAATTAAATTATGCTGATTCCATTTTAAAAAGTAAAACCCACTTAAGTTAGTCACTTAATACCAAGTTTGGTGAATATGCATTCTAATTTTTTCAAGAAATGTTGTTACAGTGCATCATTTGAAGTGTTGTGTTTGGATAAACTGAAATTTTTATTGTTGATTTTGTTATTTGCATTATGCTTTTATTATTAATTGATGTAGAACAATTAATTTGATTGTTTCATTTAAATTATATTTATTTCACGCTTTTAGTAATTAAAAAAAAATCGTGAATCATCATCAGCCCGTCCTCTTCAGCATGCTTCCAACTCTCGCGGTCCTGAGCTCTCCTCTGCCATTCGGGTCCAATATACTTAATAATGTCATCAGTCTATTGTGTTTTCGGTCATCTCCGTGGACGTTTGCGATCAAGCGGTATCCACTCCAGGACCGCCCTGGTCCACCTTTCGTACCATCGCCCCTCTACATGGTCTGCCCACTTCCATTTCAATTGCTTTATTCTTCCAATGATGCTACTCACTTTAGTTTGTTCTCTGATCCTTGTTCAGGTCTTTCTATCCCGTTTAGTAATGCCAAGCATGCATCTTTCTATTCCCCTCTGTGTTACTCAAAGTTTTTGAACTGACTGTGATGTGAGTGTCCAGGTCTCACTTCCGTATGTCATAACGGGCAGGACATACTAATCAAATACCTTTCTTTTCAGGCAAAGTGGTAGTTAGCTCTTAAACACTATGTTGAGTCTGCCAAACGCCTGCCAGCCACATTTAACGCGTCGTTCCATCTCCCGGACGGTATCCCCTTCCATTGAAACCTTCTGCCCAAGATATATATATAGTGATCCACAACTTCCAAATCCGTTTCTAAAATAGAAATCCTTTTGTCCTCAGCAAATTTATTGAACATGACCTGACTCTTCTTCTGGTTTATTTTTAAGCCAAATGGTTCCCCAGCCCTTTGCAGTTCTTATACGTGTCTTTGCAGCTCCTCTGGATATATATATATATATATATATATATATATATATATATATATATATATATATATATATATATATATATATATATATATATATATATATATATATATGCTCCCTGAGGGAGTTTTCTTTCCATTATCTAGAAAAATTTGTTAAATTAATTAAATATATAAATTAGAATAATGGAAATGTATGAATTCAATATAATTCAAATATAACTTATTAGGCTTCATTTTAATTCATTTCAAAGTGTTTTGTTACAAAAAAAAATTGTTGTGTTATGTGTAAGTATGTCAACATTAAAAATCGATTAGAATCTGTTATATAAATTCCTACATACCAGTTTCAGAAATATCTATATGTATATTAGCAGCGAAAATTGATGTAAGGTAAACATTTTTGCGGTTGTTAAATGAGCCAGACGTTTGACTGGTAGCGTTTATAGAATTTTTTTTTGGCTATGTCTTTTTCTTAAGAATCTTACTGATTTCTCTGATGTAGAAAATATTTTTTCTTCTAGAATGGATCTATAATTTTTTTTTACCTTTTCTGGCGTGAAAATGTTTATTCTTGGGAGAAACATTTTAAAAGACAGTTATCATAATTTATGATATATGTCATAGTTTGTTTTGAAGTCTACATACTATTGTGAACAAAAAGTAAGATGGCTTTTAGTAAGGTCTATTTGTTTTTTCTTTAAGTTGGTGCGACAGCCCTTGACATCTGATAAAAGTTTCATTTAATTTAGCTTGCCAAGTTAGAAATTATAGAATCTTATGTAATTGTTAAACATATTTATGGGTTATTTATTAAAATGGATGAATTTATCGAGCCAGACTTTGGATTAAATATTTTGTGTTGGTTCATGATGCAATGTCTAGTGGTATAACGACTTTACTGATGATATGGAAGCAGTTGAAGATGCACCTCGTTCAGCAAGACTTTCCACCTAAATCAATGAAGAAGACATTCCCAAAATCAACGATTTTATATTGAGTAATCGCTGATTAAGTATTAGAAACCTTGTGGATATTATTTATTGTAGCAAAATAATTCATGGTTTTAGCATCATATTCCCCAGATATGACACCGTGTGAATTTTTCTGTTCTCTCGATTAAAGAAACCACTTTGTGGACGCCGTTTTAACGAAAACCATTCTGAACTAAGCATGGTTGAGAAATATTTGGGAAAGATGCCTTGTATCAAACGGTGTTTATTTTAAAGCTCGATTGTTTTAACTTTTCGTTAGAGGGTTAAATAAAAAATCTCCCTTGATTTTTTGTCTATATGATTTTCGTTGCTATCCATTAAGAGACAGTCGTTTATACAAGAGTTTTTCGAAAAGTTTCCGATCATTCAGCCATTGTCGACCCACTGCAGGATGAGGGCCTTGCCAGTGTGCTAACTCTTTCTAGCTTGCGTGGTTCTGAGCTTTCCTCTGCCATTCGTGTCCAATATACTTGGTAATATCATCCGTCCATGGTATTTTCGGTCTTCTTCATGGGCGTTTATGATTGAGTGCTATCCATTCCATTATTGCTTTGGTCTATCTGTCGTTGCAGCGCCTCGCTATATTGCTTGTCCACTTCCATTTCAATTCTTTCACCCTTCCAAAGATGTTACATACCCTCGTTTGTTCTCTGATCCACATGCAGGTCTTTCTGTCCCGCTTTGTAATGCCAAGCATATACTTTACTATTTTTCTCTGTGCTACTCGAAGCTTTTGAACTGATTGTGATGTGAGGGTCCATGTTTCACTTCCGCATGTCAAAACAGGCAGCACGCACCGATTAAAATTCGTTCACTTCAGACAAAGCGGGAGTTTGCTTTTAAACACTTTATTGAGCCTGCCAGATGTCTGCCAGCCACACTTAACACGCCATTCTACTTCCCGGGCAGCATCACCCTCCATTGAAATCCTTTGCCCAAGATATATGCAGTGGCCCACAACCTCTAAATCGCCTCCTAAAATAGAAATTATTCAGTTGACAGTAAATTTGTTGAATATAACCTGACTCTTCTTTAGGTTTATTTTCAAACCAAATGATTCTCCCACCCTTTGCAGTTCTTGTATGTGTTTTTGTAGATGATCTGGGTCTTGTGAGAGGAGAACGATATCATCTGCGACTTTTAGGATGGCTTAGGCACTATTGATTTGTATTCCCTCCTGTTCCCGATCCATATTACGGAATAGTTCTTCAAGAAAATAACTGATTTTAACTTCTGTGGCTTCCTCATACATGGATCCCAGTAGGTTCACATAGGTTCTGTCTATGCCCTGGTTAAGCAATTGATCAATTATGGCTCGCGTTGATATTGAATCTTATGAAAGGTACTTGTACCTTTTCATAGAAAATAAAAGCCAAGCACAGTGACATGGCGTATTCATTGTGCCGTTCATATGGCCTGGTGGACAACCTGGATATGATCCATTGTACTGAATCCTGCCTTCTCTCTTGGTTGTGCTTCATTCAGTGTTTTTAATATTCTTTTAGATATATGGACGTTGGACATATGTATATATATAGACAATATATATATATATATATATATATATATATATATATATATATATATATATATATATATATATATATATATATATATATATACAAAACATAAACAAATATAAATACAAAATATCATATAAATATAAAATATATAAATATAAAACAAAGAACATACACCCGCGTTCCACGTTGTTGCTTTGTCGTTCCCCCATCCACCATTCAAAGCGCTAGCAAGCATCTCCCAGTACTGGTTTCTGGTCTTAAGCCGTCAGCTGGGCTCAGTCTGAACGCCTGGAGAGCGGATGAAGGATACGACTAAAGCCTTGACCATATAAATCGACCATGTCGAATGGTGACTGCAGTCACATACAGCACTGCCATCTTGTGGTAAACGGCTGCGACAGATAAATTGTGCGAGACCGTTCGGGGCCCGTCTAACCTCGAGTAAGTACTAGGACTGTTCAATAATAATAATTAAGTGGGCTCGTTGAGAAATACATTAAAAACAAACTAATGGTGAAGTAAGTTTATAAATAATCATTTTGCAAAAATAACAAAACGTATTTTATTTCTGATAATTTAAACCAATAAACAATAATTTTGAAAAATTAAATTTATTATAAAATTTTATAGAATTTTTAGTAAGATAACTCCTAAGCCACTATGAAATATTTGTACGATATATTGCAGAGATTAAATATTAGCAAAATAAATAATATCAAATTTTTCAACGCCAATATTTATATATACCAATATTGGAAATATTCGAAAATAAATGCTTTGTTTTTGTTATTCGTTTTTCTACATTTTTCTAAGTACTTACTCTTACACTGCACAGTGATTCTATAATTAAGCAATTAAAATAATAATTATCTAAAACACAATTTAATTTAAAACACATTTGAAACTCAATTGGCGTCGCCAGTTTGGCGCGACACGTCACTAGCATGTCGGTGACGCGAACCCATAATTTTTGCCTCTACCGAAAATCGCTCAACGCGACTAAAGAAGTTTTTACTTAAAAAATCTTGAGTTTTCTTTGTCTAACCGGGAACTTTTCGAATCACCTGCGTATAGTTATCCTGGTTTATTAATGACATTGGCATTGATAATAATATAATCTTAAGAAAATGAGTAATTTTTCACAGTCAACAATAACATCGCGTTTATTATCTGGGAATGTAAATTCAGATGACCTTTTAAAATATAAATAATTGCATTATAAAATTTTAACAACTTTTATTGAGTGTTTGACCTTCGTGACCTGATATTGCATTATTTATGTTCTAGTTTAACTTGATGCCTACGCTATCCTATATTTTACGATAAATTCGAATAAAAGTTGTTTCCTGTTTTTAGTATATCCATCCTCGTTCAATGTTAAATATAAAACTAAATACTTTTGATGATAATTAAAATCACGATTCTGTATAAGTTCGATTACCAGAATCAAAGTGTTGGTGAATAAAAAAATACTTCCCCGAAATCTATTTTATTTATTGGTTTTTTTTTTAATTACAAGTTTCAGTGTGTAGAGTGTGTACAAAATTACTTAACTTAATCAATTCACATGTTCTCAAATCAACTTTATTTCGTTTCACGGAATTATATTATGTTAAATAATCGTCAAGCACGAACGGTTTTATGTATCCAAGCTAAGTACTGGGACACTTTCGTATATACTCCTGGCCATCCTGCAGTACCACATCGATTTCCAAACGACACTATTCCTTCTATGTACCAACGAGCATTGTCTGTTTTGATCGTTCTCATGAGAGGTCCACCACTATCACCTGCAACACGCATTATCTGTATAACAACCTAATGAGATTCAAACTTTAAATTCAGATAAAACAACAACCAAATTAAATGGCTGAAAACTATTTATTTTATGTGAAATAACTCTCAGTGGCAGTAGCGTTTCGCGAATTTGAAATATGGGGGTTCTGCATGGCAGCAGACGATTTATAAAATACATTTAACAAGCCAAAATTCAATTCTTCTATTGGAACCTTCGGTGTGAAACACTAAACTCGAAGAGATTTACCACTAAACACCAAATCACTATTTGAAACTTCTCGAGGCACGTTTCGCTAACCATGTTAGCATCATCAGGAGATGATTATTCTGATTTTTATCCAATAAAGCGTGTAAAAATTATGAACCGTGAATCTTCTTACATTTTTCTACTTGAATGCTTTCATATACATCCATAGCCCTATTATTATTAACACTTTTAATTAGTCTTAAATTACTAATATCTATACTATGGTCGTGTTCGATTGTATGTTGTGCAACACAAGATTTTTTCATTTCTTCCATATCTAATGTGGGCAATGTATTCTTTAAATCTCGTTAATTGTGATCTTTTTGTTTGCCTAATATATCTTCGATCACAATCTTGACAACTAATTTCATAAATCCCCGACTTTTCTTGTTGATCTACTTTATCCTTTGGATTACCCAGGACTTTAATGTCCATTTTTTCAAAATTTTGTCTAGCCCTCGTGTTAATTGGGCATCAAACGGTATTACCATGAATTTACTTTCGTTCTGATCTTTCTGAAGAGTTGAAGATTCTTTCAATAATTTTCTAAACTTATGTTTTCTAATTAATTTATCTACAATGTTCTTATTATAACCGTTTACTTCCTCTACCTCTCTAATTAATTTTAATTCTTTGTTATAATTATCTTTATTTAAAGGAAAATTGATTAATCTATTTACCATAAAATTTAAACTGACCATCTTATTTTGGAAGCTATGATTCGAATCGTTAGGAATGTTTTTTTCCAAAAATATCAAAATCTAACCTATATTCATTATCATGGTTAGCGAAACGTGCATCGAGAAGTTTCAAAAAGCGATTTGGTGTTTAGTGGTAAATCTCTTCGAGATTAGTAAACCAAAATTGTTTTTTTATTCTCTAATTCTGTTGTGTAGACATTACAAATTGTGAGTATTTTAAATCTATCTATACTACTAACTAAATTATAATAATATATCTAATATTATTAACTAACAATATGTTTCTATTATTCCACTATCTAAACTAAAACTTATCTTTATCTTAGTCTATTTGGTTCATTGTCACCACATTAATTCGAAAGGTTTCAGTTTCTTCAGCAGCCGAATAAGTCCGTTGTTGTCGAGTAACGGGATCACTTCAACATATTTATGGTTTTTCAGCCTCTAATGGTGTTTGCTTACAAGCTCCTTGAAGCCTTGAAGCCACTATACCTCACAATGGTGCCACACTCGGTTGGTTGGGCCACCTCGAGGAATATCGTTACACAGATATTTTTTTCTTCTAGTGCTGTGTCGATTATATCAGTGATTCGATGTACTTGATCTATTGTCGAGTGCGACAAAAAAACCCGACAGAGAAGCGACATAAAAAATGAGTAAAAATGTTCTCTTTACGAGCCAAATTTCGAATTGTTTTGTGTCTCTACCGGTGACTGCCAATTTTCATCGATAGATGGCACTAGATGATGCGACTCACCACGTCTTTACACACCAGACGAATATAAGTTTACCTTTTGTTGGTTCCTTCGGTTTGATTCGGACAACAACACAACAATCAGGTGAATTACGCAATAATCTTGCGGAATTCAAACTGATGCGTTGGAATAAGATCCTTCTTCTCTATAATGGGTTTGAAGCGTTGTAGGAGCAGTTTTTCAAGCAACTTAGATATAATCTCAAATTGAAGATAAGAGATATAAACTTACCAGATTTAGTAAGAAAGTAAAAAATCTCTACAATTACAGGTCACGAAATAAATCTTCAAAGTCTGAACTACGAACTATTTATCATTTATACTAGTACACATATAGATTTATTTGTTAGACATTAAGTTGATTCTTTTGTCCTTTTTGAAAATTTATCTATAACCTTCTCATTGAAATTTACAATTTCACGAATCAATTCCTTTTCAATTGATAGCATTGATAGAGCCACTAGATGATCTTCAGTCACAGAATTACGTCAAAAATCTTTAAAGTTTTAAAGTAGAAAATGATCTTTCAGTCTCCGCAGTCGCAATTGGAATTCATGGTTTCTCGAAATGGCCCTGATAAATTATATTCTATTAAAAATTTTAAAAACGGTACCGGTCCTTTTAAAGATTTACAGTCTGCTCTAACTGTTTCATTGCAATAGCAGAATATTGTCTTATTCTATCTAAATGGCCAATTTCGAAAAAGCTTACCAACTGAACGCCAAACTGAAGGAACCAACAAAAGGTAAACTTATATCCGTCAGGTGTGTAAAGACGTGGTGAGTCGCATCATCTAGTGCCATCTATCGATGAAAATTGGCAGTCACCGGCAGATAGATAAAACAATAGATAAAACAACACGAGATGTGGCTCGTAAAGTATGTAAATATGCGACTTCTTTGTCTACCGCTTTTGCTATCACCACACTTTCGACAAAATCTGGTCAGGATTTATAGCCTTCAGCAGCCGGGTTCGTGTCTAGTAAAAGGAACCAACAGAGCTTCCACGTAGGGTATGGATATAAATTAAGTCTTAACAAATGTCAATGAACTGACTAATTAAATTATTGTAGAATTTTACCAAGTAGTCAACTTCTTATTGTCTACGCTGCATATCATTTTCTTCAGTTATTTTAACGAGAGTTAAAAGGTTTTATATTTTGCGAATAAATTATGTGAAGTTATTACCTGTGCATGAATCTTTTCCATCTTGACCACCAGCACATATTTGTCCGTTACCTAATTTGATGTTGTAATTGCTAAATAACGAACTGCACGAGACCATATCAAACATGGGTACTGACAATTTCAGTTTCACATTACTGTTTCTACCATGTTCTGTTTTACCCCATCCAGATACAATCAGATTTTCACCAACCGATGAAACTTCATCACGCAAAGGCAAGCAAATGGGAAATATATAATCTGAAATAAAAATACGTCAACATTTACTTTAGTTGTCTATTTTTTTTCAATAAAAGTAATGGTAAAGGTACGTAATGGTGAGGTAAGTAATAAATAAAGGTAATGGTAAGTAAACGGTAATGGATTTGGGAACAAACATAACTGCACGATTTCAATCGATGAAAATCGTAGAGTGATTCAGGCGTTATCAACCTACCATTATTGATTTTTTCATATCTCTTTTCTATATTCATTATCTCTTTTTTCATTTTGTGAATTTAGTTTTTCTAATTCTTAGATTTTAGATTGCATGTATTTTTTTTTCTTCCTCTTTTTCTTTTTTCCTCTCTACCCTTCCAACCTTCTTTGAGTGATGAGTTGACATTCAACATCAAACTATTTAGATTTGTCATGTTGCCGATGATCTTCTTTATCAATTACTTCTTCACTTCTTCACCTGCTTATTTTTCTTATTATATCTTTGCAAGTTGTCCAGTAGTTATTTTTATTTTTGTCAATACTGTTCACCTGGGTTTTAGATTTTTGTTTTAGTAGTGCTTTATAATTTTGAGGTATTTCAGAATCTTTCAACAGCTCTGTCTTATATTTTCCCCCCATGATTTTTTTTTACATTTGACATTCTTGCTTTTATGTTTGTCTTTACCACGTAATTTTCAAAGTTTATGTTTGCCCCCTTGTTCTCGCTATTACCTTATTTAGTGAGGCTGCCAGGCGAAAGAGTCTGGTGCCGTTCTCCTTTAATAATTGGTGGAGTTTGTATATATATACGAGGTGTGGCTATTAAATAACAAGATTGACTACATGCTACAAAAGAAGTACGCATGCGTCACACCCCAGCGATCAACAGCTGTTTAACGTGAAGCCTTCTCTTTCGAATGCAGTACCTCTCGCTTCTGTAAACAAATCCGTTTAACAGTAGCCTTCGTTCGCATAAGAGTTGTTTTTGTTGTTTCGCCGAAAAAATGATAAGTGTAACAATGGAGCAAGGAATTTATTGAAAGAAGAATTTATTGAAGAAAGTTATTGAAACTTATAATTTATTGAAAAAAGTGTGTGGCAATGAATGTTTATCGGGTGTATGTGTTTTTGAGTGGTTTAAACGTTTTCAAGATGGCCGAGAAGATGTTGAAGACGATCCACGCCTGGGTTACCCTTTTACGTCAAAAACGAATGACAATATCGAAAAGATTAGTAATCTAGTTCGATCTGATCATCGATTAAGTATTCGTGCGGTTGCTGAAATTGACAAAGAATGCGTATGGCAAATTTTACATAACAATTTTAATATGCAAAAAATGCATTTTTATACTGACATTTTGAATGCTAATGAAAATAACCCAAACTTACTGGAATGGATAATAACATCTGACAAATCGTGGTTCTTACTTATGATCCTGAAACAATCCAAGTACTGGAAGAGTCCAAATTCACCCAGAACCGAAAAAGCATGAATGAGCAAATCAAAAGCAATAATGATTTTTTTTCGATATTTATAGGATTGTGGATTCCTCACTGGATTCCTGAAGGTCGAACTATTAATCAGCAGTACTACCTTCGCGTCTTTGCTGAACTCCGTGAACGAATAAGGAAAAAATCGGCCCGAATTGTAGAAGGACAAGCCACTGGTTCTCTACCAAGACAATGCGCTGGCTCATTCCGCATTGTCTGTCAAGAGGTTTCTAGCCAAGTACAGCATTCCAGTGTTAGACCATCCGTCTTATTCTCCGGATCTAGCACTGCGGAACTTCTATGTGGTTTCCTAAGGTGAAATCTGTATTAAAAGGAACAAGATTTGTGTCCGTTGAGGCTGTGAAAGAGAACGCCGCACGCGTTCTGAAGGAGCTGACAGAAGCTAAATATGTATGAAATCAAAATAAAATGTTTTACAGCATCAGTCTCGTTATTTAATTTCATATATATATATATATATATATATATATATATATATATATATATATATATATATATATATATATATATATATATATATTAAATATTCAAAAAAATCGATTATTTAATTATTATTTAATCGAAATGTATTATCAGATCAAAATTAACAGTTGAAAAAATATTCTAGTTAAAACATAAGTATAGTAAATCTGTACGTTTCAACTTGAATAAGCGGAAGCTTTTCTAAAAGTTAGTCAAATATAATAAGTAAGAAATTTCAGTTGAAAAATTGAATAGTTTAATTTTATAATCAATTATACACAATAAAAATCTGTTTATTTCGAAAGATTTACATTTCAATTTAAATAACTAACGATCTTTACGGAGTTTCGAAAAATATATTAATGAAAATTTATAGGAAATTGAATGATCTACAAAAAAAAGTTGAGACATTTCTCGATAAAATTGATAGTTTCGTCGAATAATTGAAAAATTTTCAAAATTTCTTATGTATTCAACTTTAGCCTCGAATAACTTTTGAAAAAGTAAATTCATCGAAAATATTTGAGAGACCTTTTTTGAAGAACGTTCAATTTTCTACAGATTTCTTACGATCTGTAATAGTCTTTTCACAGTAATGTTCCACTGAAAAGATATAAAATTCCAAAATTAAATTCTATGTCATTTAAATGGGAAATTGAAATTTACGATGCCGCACCTCTTAATATTATTATTAAAAGCTCTAACTTTCACAGTATTTTTTCGTCATTTCTAACAATATATTCGATACCTTTAAAAAAAATAGTTGAGTTTTTTGAAACAGTCTTTTATATATATATATATATATATATATATATATATATATATATATATATATATATATATATATATATATATATATATATATATATGTGTATATATATATATATATATATATATATATATATATATATATATATATATATAATAGTCCAAGCTTATGCCACAAATTATAAGTCATAGGGATGAGAAAATTGAGGAATTTTATGATGATCCGGCCTAGCTTTATAAAGAGAAATGTAGGTGCAAAATCCTAATGGGTGATTTTAATGCCAGAATTGGAACAACAAGAACTGACCAAAATGCAACAAGCCCATATGGAACTGGTGAGCGAGACAATAGGGGTGGCAGATTGGTTGATTTTGCTGAAGGACAAAAACTATATGTTATGAATTCGTTCTATTAGAAAAATATCAGCAGAAAATGAACATGGAAAAGTCCATCTCGACTCACAAGTGAAATTGATTACATCATGACCAACTATAAAACAATATTTTGCAATTGTACTGTCCTTAGCAATTTTAATGTTGGAAGTGACCACCGAATGGTACGAGCAACAGTTAGAATTGACTGTCGAAGAGAATGTGAAAGAATATATTATACTAAAAATGCCTCAAAGAACAAAAATAATCTGATTTATGGAAAAATGCAGAAGTGATCCTTTTACATAAAAAAGAAGCACAGGAAGATTTAAATGACTACCGTCCAATAAGCCTCCTATCAGTAATGTACAAAGTTTTCACTAAGCTAATTTCTAAAAGAATATAAAAAAAGAATGACGTACAACTAAGAGAACAAGCAGAATTCGGTACAATGGATCACTTCCAGGTTGTACAGCAGGCCATAGAAAGGCACAACGAATACACTGTGCTTGGCTTTTATCGACTACGAAAAAGCTCCATTTGTTGACTCCATCTTAAAGCATGCGATAATGGATGCACTGCTTAGCCAAGGGGTAGATAAAGCATATGTAAACCTATTAGGATCGATATATGATGGAGCTACAGCCACAGTTCACCTTGATGATCTTGAAGTGGGAATTAATGTAGAATGAGGTGTACGGCAGGGTGACGCAATATCGCCTATTCTTTTCTCGGCTGGCCTTGAAGAAGTTCTCCGTAAACTGTATTGGGGACAGGATGGTGTAAAGATCAATGGTGCAAACTTAAACCATCTTAGATTTGCAGATAATATCGTTCTTTCACAAGACCCAGAGGAGCTGCAAAGCCGCATACAAGAACTGCAAAGGGCTGGGGAACCATTTGGTTTGAAAATAAACATGTACAAAAGTCAGGTTATGTTCAATAACTTCGCTCAGGACAGAAGAATTTCGGTGTGTTAAATGTGGCTGGTAGGCATTTGGCAAGCTCAACATGGCGTTTAAGAGCAGACTCCCACATTGTCTGATAAGAAGAGTCTTCGATCAGTGCGTTCTACCCGTTGTGACATACGGAAGTGAAACCTGGACACTCACATCGCAATTAATTTAAAAACTTCAGGCATCGCAGAGGGGAATGGAAATATGTATGCTTGGCATTACAAGACGAGAGAGAAAGTCCTGCGCATGGATCAGGGAACAAACGAAAGTCTGTGATATCATTGGAAGACTAAAGTCTGGAGATGGACAGGCTCTATAGCGAGGCGATGGAACGACAGATGGGCCAAGGCAATACTGGAGTGGATACTGCTTGATCGCAAACATCCGCGAAGAAGACCGAAAGTACGATGGATTGATGACATCGTTAAGCGTATTGGACCGGAGTGGCAGAGGAAAACCGAGGACCGTGAAAGTTGGAAGCATGCTGAAGAGGCCTTCATCCTGCAGTGGATCGACACGGGCTGATGATATATATGATAGAACTAAGTGTGATCTTAGATTCTCAGATCACACTTAGATTCTCAGATCTTAGATCTCACGAGCTGATATATATATATATATATATATATATATATATATATATATATATATATATATATATATATATATATATATATATATATATATATATATATATATATATATATATATATACCTGAAAATTTAACTGGCCTTTGCAGTCTCACCAAAGCAATGTCATGAGACTTATCCTGTTCATTTGGATCGTAGTTCGGATGAGGTATAGTTTCTTCAACGCCTACGTTTATTTCTGGTTCATTACAGACCTGAATGTTTTTAATTCTTTGACAATCTTGATTAGGGCTGCTCGTGTTCCATTCTCCCAAACGAATATTCACACTACAAATAAAAATAATTTAAATTTAAACAATAAAAAAATTTAAAAAATAAAAAAAATTTAAACAAAATTAACAAAGTCAATAAAGTCATTAACTTTTTTCTAATACAAATCATCTTAATACTTAGAGTTTTTTTGACGTTTTATAAGACTAGTTGAAACGTTTATAAGAGATGAGGTAGTAAACCGAATAGTGGGTGGGAACAAGTATTTCGTAAAGGGAAGGATTATCACCGAGTAGTATTATAATACCCAGATTATTGCTGCAAAACTCCATGACCTACGTTTGCGTGCTTTCACACGCGCCATAATAACCAGATTTGATTCTCAATGGTTACTTAGTCTTCCCAAATCTGAAGGAATCGCTTTCTGGAGGAAAATTCACGTCAAACTATGATGTGAAGGTTGAGACAATCGCATATTTTGTAGAATTAAATAAATCGCATTCTACTGAGAGTATTAACAAATTACAACCCCGTTGATCTCAATGAAACTCTCAAAAATGGTAAGTGATCTTTGCAAGATCTAGAACTTTTCGAATGATCTTTGTAGCTATGGTCAGCTATACCTACTCCCTAGTACTATACTCAAGTATAATAGACAGCTTCAAAAACACAATTATTATCATCCAATTTTCTCAATTTTTGTCGGTATGGATCTGGCGAAGAGAAAGACGACGACGACAGAAAAAAAATACCCAGCTCTGCTACATATGTACTTATTTCCAAGTATTTTGCGCACTGATTGTGATGTTGAATGCTAGCCTGGGTCTACCCATGATTTTTTGAGCTTTGGGTTGTCAACATAGAAACACTTCTCATCACATGTCACAACTCAATGCAAAAAGCCTTTTCTTTTCTGTCTCACAAGCAAAATTTCACAAGTGGTTTTTCGACTTTCAAAGTTTCTTTCTTTTAATTCTTATGGAACCCTTCTCCTTCGTTCTGGATTTTTCCTAATGCGTATTGATGTTCGGAAATAGTGGATTGGCAAACATTCAGTGCTTCTGCCAATTGTTTCAATCTATGAGTTGAGTTTTTATCCAATAATGCTTGTAAGTCTGCACCTTCAAATTGTTTCGGCTGTCAGCGTCAGCCAGCAATCGATAAATTTAACAGTCGTTTTCAAATGAAAGAAGGTTATCAAATTTTCCCGCAAAACGTCTTTTCCTGGAACATAATTTGAAATATTCAAAGCTATAAAAAACTATATTTTTTTTAGCATAATGACAATTAATAACGATCAGGTTTTTGATGGCATTTGTTGACCCTTCAAAACGGCATAGAGATCATTAGACTATACCTACAAATATATTAGTAACACCATCTTTTAGCAAAATCGACATTATTAACCGAAAATCTATTCATATTTCCAAAGGTTGATAATAATAGGGAAGATACAATGGAATGTACGTTGAAAAATGAATTTACCAAACTGGTGATTAAAATTCTCAGAATCGAATTCAGAGGAGAAATAATTGTATAGGAGCCACAATATTAACTCCAAGGAAAGCCCACATATGTTAATATTTAATTAGATGGTATATTTCTAAAAACTTAAAGTAATATTGGTTTTTTCATGCTCTAGAAATTCTAAGATTAAATCTATAAGATGATTGTGTTTAAGAGACTTACAGTTGTCCAACTTTTTGCAAAACTGGTCCTGTGACACAATGGCCGGCTGTTAAAACGTATCTAGAGTTAATGAGACTTCCACCGCAAGAAAGTTTCCTTTGTCCATTTCGATTTTCATATTCGAATATGGCCATCCATGGAAACTCATCCAAAGCAGTCAATTCTCCATTGAAAATACGAGAGTATGCCTAAAAGTGTAAATAAATTAATAATAATAATTGCAATCAATTACAACTAAATCAATTCACAACAAAATTTCAAATTTGCAATTTCAACTTCAATTGAATTCATTGCAACAATTTTAATGTGGATTTCTACCGTGGTTTTTGGAAAGCTAAAATGGTCCACGTTTATGAGAAAAGCGAAATAGTTAACAGACTGTTGATTTATGTACTGTACTTTCTCTCAATGCTGTACAATCTCAGCTATTCGCTGAACATTTTCCTTTTTGGGTTCACCTATTGCTGAAATCATTTATTCGGGTTGTGTATAGAGCTAGAGACACTAGCTTTGAGGGAACATCGTGGAGGGCACGTGGGGAAGATCGAAAGTACCTGAAAACGTGCAACTGGAGAAAGAAATTTTGAATCTTGTCGAGGAAGGCCCAATAACAAATACTCGAGAAATAGTAAGGCAAGTTGAACTGAGCCAAACAAAAGTTTATACAACATTGTGGAAAAATCAGTTGTATCCATTTTATGTGCAAAGAGTTCAAGCTTTAGAGCCACAAGACCACCCTAACAAAGTTCAGTTTCTGTGAGTGGCTCTTACAGGAACATGAAATGAATCAAAAATTATTAACTTAAAATATTTTCGTTATGAACGAGGCTATATTTACCCGAAATGGAAATCATAATTCCCACAATACTCATTTTTGCCCAGTTGATAATCCTCTAACTATTAAACTTGAAGAGATTTACCACTAAACACGTCGAGCAGTTCAAAAAAAGTGATTTGGTGTTTAGTGGTAAATCTCTTCAAGTTTAGTGTTTCACATCAAATGTTCCAGTAGAAGAATTGATAGGCGACTATTGTCAATGGTATTCTTGTTGGGCCTTATATCTTGCCGGATCGTTCAACGGGCTAAAACTGTCTCGAATTTTTACACCCACTCTTATAGAAAATGTGCCTTTGAACATCATGCAGAGCATGTGGTTCTTACTCGATGGAGCGCCAGCCCATTTTAGGCGTGATGTGCGGGAATTCTTAAACATAACTTTTCCTAATAAGTGGATAGGTCGTGGAGGGCCAGTTGCGTGGCGGCCTAGGTCATCATATCTTAACTCTTGTGAGATCTTTTTATGAGGTTAGATTAAAAGCGTAGTTTTTAAAAAGTCACTTGATGCAAGAGAAGGACTATATATGTATATATAATTTAATGGTAAAAATTATTATTAGCAATTACCTGAATTCCACACTTAGTTCTATCTGGTAGTAAATTGTTTGATTCAAAGGGACCATCAGTCCGGTCAAGTGATGACGTTGTCTCAGTTAAGCTTGCTCCACAACATACGAGAACATTCCCGGAACTATCGAAACCACATCTGAAATAATTGGAATATTAAGAATGAATTCAATAAAGCAATATATATATATATATATATATATATATATATATATATATATATATATATATGCATAATATATATATATATATATATATATATATATATATATATATATATATATATATATATATATATATATATAGACTTAAGTTTTACGGACACATCAAACGGATGAATCCGAGTAGGCTAACTAGACAAATAGTCGAATTTTACGAAAATATGAGTAGAGCTAAAGTAGAAATAATTAAATGGATTGCGGCAATTAAGGAGGACCTAAGATCGGCAAATATTACACAAAGTGAAATTCAGGATAGAGGCTGTTTCAGATACAAGGTTAACGTTTGGAAGGTTGGCCAGAGAGAAAAATGTAGGAAGACTGGATCAACTTGGTCTGACGAAAGGAAAAAAACTCATAGCGAAAGAATGAAATTAGTATGGGCTCAAAGGAAGGCTAACAACAACAAACGCCTCTAATTGTACTTCGCGTGGTCCACCAGGGCCCCTACGTGAATAATAATAATAAATATATATATATATATATATATATATATATATATATATATATATATATATATATATATATATATATATATATATATATATACTGGCTGCCCGGACAAAAGTTAATAGTAAAAGTTAAATAAGTATTCCCGAGCGATCACGTTATTTATGTCTCAACAATAAACGACGATTATTTACAAAAATAAGTTTTCTTAGACTGCAATACTTTATAAACTTGGTGATATTCATTCTGATGCTTTATGGTATACAATATTTTTTGTTTGGTTACTTGGCGCGTAAACAAATAAAGCTGACCGTTTCTCAACGCGAGAGCAGGCAACTTACAACTGTCCATGAGAGAAGCATGGGTTTTCAAGATTAACGCCGCAAATACTTAAAGACTGACCCCGCGATTAATTAATCGCAGGGTCAGTTTATGGTCATTATGGTTTATGGCCATTGCGAAAGCAAGCCGCACTGGAAATTGCAGTCGTTTAAATTCAAATGGTACGTCAGTACAGTGCAGGGTATTAACACTTCTTCTCCCTTATATTTTCCTTTTAGAATTGTTGCTTCGATTACATTGTTAAGTAAATTTTTCACTGATAGCCGTGTGCCGTTACAAAGACGCGATGGGTTAATATTTCGTAACATTATGACTACCGATCCTACTTTCAACTGAAGATTATGGGGTGGCAATCCTGGCAAATCCAAAGAGTTTAAAAATTCTGGTGGATAGTTGACATCATCTTGATTAGTTGCGCAATCAACTGGTTTGTATGTCTTTAATTCACCGGCAATTTCATTTTGAATTTTGAAGTTTATTTCATTTACATCCGTCTTTTTGGCATCTAATATAGTACATTCGCTCAACCAAAAATGATCTTGGTAATTTTGAGTGACGTTTGGGAACACCATTTGTATGAGTTCGGTTGTTCGACAAAAATCGACTGGAAATGTAATGCAGCCAGTCGAATCATCAACAGGGATTTTTACCATTACCAAGGTCAATGCGTTGTTTAGAAAATATTTCTCCAGATCGATGATTTTGTAATTCAACACACATATTCTTACTTAAATTTAATATTTTGACGTATTTCCACAAAATGGAGGACTTTAAACACGCATTGAGTTCATCCGATGATGTTGACCGTAGAATCATTGGTAATGTTTGACGGAAATCTCCTGCTAATAAAATCATCGCTCCGCCAAATCGGTTTTGATTGTTTCGCAGATCTTTCATAGTTCTGTCTAATGCCTCCAAAGACTTTTTATGTGCCATCGTACATTCATCCCACACTATCAACTTACATTGCTGCAAAACCTTTGAGTTTTATTGCTTTGAATATTCAATGGTAATTTTAGCGCTGAATGGGCTGTTCGACCGCCTTCCAATAATGTGGCTGCAATACCAGATGAAGCAAGTGCGAGTGCAATTTCATTTGGTGAGCGAATTGTTGCTAAAATCAATGAAATCGAAAAAGTCTTTCCTGTACCACCTGGAGCGTCCAAAAAGTAAATTCCTCCAGTTCCATCATTTATAACTTTCATAAGTGAATTAAAGACATATTTTTGTTGTTGGTTCTACAGCGGAACATTTATTCTAAGTGATTCCCTTAAAGCATCGAGATTATACCGCTTTTCACATCGCAATTCTTGATTAAAAGCCTCGTGCATTGGGCGATTAGGCACGGCCATGCCTAATTGAGATAATACTTTGTTTGACATCATCAAGCACATGTTTTCAATAATTATCAATGTCTCGTTGTAAATTCCTTCTGTGTATTGTAAATGTATATGCCCTGTTCTAGTTCGCATTTGATACAAGATATCCTCACACATATCATCTTTGTATTTGATCCATAAATTAATTGGTTTCGACGGGAAGCATGTCGATGTAATTATAGAAAACAATGTTCGTATTAGCTGAGGTTTTGAAGAAATTACAGCATCACTTAAGGTTTGATTCCAATGGGAATCATTTTCTAACAGTTGCAAACGCTGACAGGCTTCGTTGTAAGAGCCACATAATTCACCATTTACAGTTCGTAAATGTTGGAATGATGTTGGGCCTCGAACATTGACTAACAGTATTCGCAAATAGAAACGGTCTTTATTGTTTGGATGGACAGAATAAATTAAACCAATGGCATCAGTACGGTAGCCTGAAACTGGATTTCCTTGTTTCCGTCGTTGACATTTTTTTGAGGATTGATTCCAAGTATAATATTTTGGCATTTCTGAGTATAGCAGTGTTCGGGCAAAAATCATCATTCTGACACATATCAAAAAAACTGGCCAAGGTTGTAGATGGTAGTTGAATAACTCGTTGTAGTACATTATGTGCAGTAAAATATACTTTTTGGCCATTTTCTAAGTGGACTGCTAAGTGAACTACAGTGGGGTATCTTTCATGAATGGGAAAAGAAAAAATGCGCCAAATTGCTTCATTACTGCTAACATAACGGCCTATTTGGTATTGGTTAACTTCATCAATGGAATTCTCAGCTCACACAGCACTTCATTTTGTTACCTATTTGCAAATGTATTTTATAGATATGACGGAATGGCATATTTGTTTTGTTTAGATTGACGTTGACAATTTACTGTGAAAAGAAAAGTGTTGTTTTTACTATTGTCCACGCATTTTTTTTTATTAAGACTTTCCGTGTGCCTTAAGGGACATACGAAAAAAAAATTAGCCGAATTGGTCAAGTCGTTCTTGAGTTTTGCGCTTAGCAACATTCATTTTTATTTATATAGATATGTATATATATATATATATATATATATATGTATATATATATATATATATATGTATATATATATATATATATATATATATATATATATATATATATATATATATATATATTTGAAAAAACTGAACAAAACTTCAAAAAACTATTGTTGAATGTAACGCCACCTCGCGGTTTCATTTATAAACTAAATAATTTATCTCCCAGATTATCTGATTGTCCCAGCAACTGCCTTTTAAATGAATCCAAATTGAGGAAAATCGGTTTAGGCAAACGGACATTAGACGACTTTTTATCTAAATAGGTAAAATTCCCCCCCCACTTCATTATTCGCGAAGTTACGACAAAATGTCATAAAACAGACAGAATTGTAGGAGACAGTTTGCTAATTATAAGTGAGAATTTTTCTTACTCGGTTAACACTTGAAAATACACAAAAAAAATTATTTTTAAAAATATTTAGCTGGTCACGCCCTCTTGCGGTCGTTTTAGAAGCTTAAAAATATTTTTGGTGAATTTCTCACGGTCAGTTTTAGTATAATATATTTTTTTCCGCAAAGCTGTGGGATAAATAGTTTTCAAGATACGGCCGCGATCCATCCTTAATGGGACACCTGGTATATATATATATATATATATGTGTGTGTGTACAATATATATATGAAGAACGCATCGAGAAAAAAAGGTTCCAATATAGGAATTCATTTGGATGTATTTGGTTTGGTGTTTGGTGTTTGCTATTTAAACATTTTGACAATATTATACATTATTGGAATATAAGACATGCATTCTGAGCAAACAAAACATTGTTGCAAACTTAAAGACAGATTCATTTTCATTTGTCTTTTAGAACTATCTTTTACATGGTGCGATAGAGAGCAGGAGGATTATAGATCATATGACTCGATTTATCCAGCTCGAATGATGGTGGCATCAGAAAAGTTCGAGGTAATTGGCCTGCCATATCAGATTATGCATTAGATATCATATTGATGCTTGTATTCTGCCCTGAGGAACACCGGATTTTATAGGACCTAATTCAGTAATATTTAGCTCATACTTGAATTTAAAATATATTTTTTCTTGGTAAGTTATCAGTTTTTTAATTTTATAAACTAACTTTTTTTGCCAGGCCTTATCAAAGTTCTTAACATACGTACTGTGATCGTCTAAGAAAATCCAATTGTTCTGGAGTTCTTGTGGGTAAGCGAATCAGAGTCAATAAAGAGTCACACTGATATATGTTTACACACTTTGCTGATATGCCCCTTGGTGTTTTGCAAAAACCTCCTGCGTTTTCTGAAAGGATATAAAATATAAATAGCAAATAAAATAAATGTAACGTACAAATTTATATATTGGGCCTGAAGATTCAGTAATGATATTATATTCTTTCCAAAAGGTTAACACAATACTATAAAGCAACATACAAGCAAATAAAAGGTCTGTTAGACAGTGTACTATCTCATATTGCAACTACAAAGCATTCGTTTTTGAAGGAGTAATAAATTGCATGGTCGGGGTAGCAGGGGGTCCTCTTACACAATCCCGGTAGAAGATAGGCTTGGAGAAATAAAGATAGGATTGGAGAAATTTTGCCCACACCTCAAACCCCACCTCTCCTTACTAGCATCTCAAGCCTAATTTCACAATATCCCAGATTATGGGACCCTTTCGGGGATGCCTTAAACCACATGAAAATCTGTGCCCTTGACAAACCATTATTTCCATAGGCCTGATGAAATTTTGCAAACGTTTCTGTTCGTAAACTGTGTCCAAGTCTGAAACAAAACTTGACAGTGCACCATTGCTCGAAATTGTTTGTCAATCATTTTCAAAAAGTACTAGAAAAATACTTAATTACTACTGATCACCAGGTGATTCTAGGGAGCTCAAGCTCGTGCTGAAAACTAAAGAGAATCTAACATTATTACCAGATCGAATTTTAAGCCTCGTTACGTTATTTATACACCTCATCCTCATCCCTCTAACAATTTTTAAATGTATAAAAAAAATATTTAACTTAACGTTTTATTAGGCCTGCGCCGTGTTCACGTATTGTGAACGTAAAACATTTATTGGAAAATGAAAGATCCTGGTAGTCAAAATGATTATTTGTATGCACTGAATAATACAATATGCATGTTTTATGCAGAAAATACATATAAAAACAATAAAGAATACATAACAACATCAATTTGTATATTTTATGTTCAATTCAATTTAAATAATCTATTCTTATAGCGTGAATACTGAGAAGTTGTTAGCATTTAGAAAAAATATCGGCAGATTTTTGAAAAAATAATATCTTACAGAAAAAGTTAATTTGGTGCGCACCAGCGGAATAGTTTATTTTACATTGCATAATGGAAATTATGTTTCCACAGTATATTTTTTGAATAAACCCTCTATGTCCCAAAAATAACCAGCATGGTTAAAAGCTGGTGGTCAGACTTTACATAAAACACTAGCAAAATTATATTCAAAATGTCTCAAACAACAAGAAGTACCCAGCTTATGGAAAAATGCAGAAGTGATTCTATTACATAAGAAAGGAGCACGGGAATATTTAAAGAACTACCGTCCAATAAGCCTCCTGTCAAAGGTGGTGTACAAAGTTTTCACCAAGATAATATTCAAATTAATACTAAGAAAACTTAATGACGCCCAACCAAGGGAGCAAGCAGCATTCAGAAGTGGATTCAGCACAATGGATCACATCCAGGTCCTACAGCAGCTCATAGAAAGACACAACGAATACACTATACCACTTTGCTTGGCTTTAATCGATTATGAAAAAGCATTTGATTTAATCTCAAAACGGATCATAATGGATGCATTGCTTAATCAAGGTGTAGAGAAAGCCTATGTAAATCTACTAGGATCGATATATGATGATGCTACAGCGACAGTCCACCTTAACGATCTTGAGGTTGGAATAAATGTAGAGCGGGGCGTACGGCAGGGTGACGCAATATCGCCTCTACTTTTCTCAGCCTGCTTGGAAGAAGTGTTCCGTAATCTTGATTGGGAACAGGATGGAATAAGGATTAATGGTGCATACTTAAATCATCTTAGATTCGCAGATGATATCGTTTTTCTTTCATAAGACCGAGACGAGCTGCAAAGACACGTACAAGAGCTGCAAAGGACTGGGGAACCATTTGGCTTGAAAATAAACCAGAAGAAGAGTCAGGTCAGTAAATTTACTGAGGACAAAAGGATTTCGATTTTAGGAACGGATTTGGAAGTTGTGGATCACTATATGTATCTTGGGCAGAGGGTTTCAATGGAAGGAGATACCGTCCGGGAGGTGGAACGACGCGTTAAATGTGGCTGGCAGGCCCAACATAATATTTAAGAGCAAACTACCACTTTCCTTGAAAAGAAAAGTTTTTGATCAGTGTGTCCTGCCCTTTATGACATACGGAAGTGAGACCTGGACACTCACATCGCAGTCAGTTCAAAAACAAACACAGAAGGGAATGGAAAGATGTATGCTTGGCATTACTAGATGGGATAGAAAGACCCGCACATGGATCAGAGAGCAAACGAAAGCGAGTGACATCATTGGAAGAATATAGCAATTGAAATGGAAGTATCTAGTGACTCACATTCAAAGTATTTGCAATTTTTCACGTAGAACTACCAGGCTCTTCCGCTATCATGTCCACCACATTCTGTTCCAATTGTACCGTTCCTACAGTCAATGATCTTCCTGACCCTTCAGTTCGTATCAATGTGCCTGTTTCACGAAGACGTCGATGAATGTTGTCGAAGATTTTTCGGTCAGGGACATTACGGGCTGGAAATCGTTCAGTGTACAATCGCCTAGCTTGTAACGCATTGCCATCAGCAAGTTCATACATGAAGTGCATGTCAGTCATCTCGGCGTTTGTATATATTATGATAGAGGACTTCACTCACTATTTAAGACACGTCAAACAGCCAAACGTCACTCAATCTATGTAAATAAATGCGACCGATGAAATCCACTTACTAGATAAAACAGCCGTTCCAAGTGATCGAGATCGAAAAAAAAATGTTTGTACTTGATAAACTCATTGACGTACACCCTACTTTTATTTACATTAATGATTTCAACAAATATCGAATATGGTTGTCGCAAATTTTGTTCGCCCTGTATCTTCGAAACAAAGGGGTATTTCAAAAATCATCACAAAGTATTCTTAGAATAGGACAAGGAATAACCCCTTGCATTTTTGCAGCATGTTTACCTAACATCTTGTATATATATATATATATATATATATATATATATATATATATATATATATATATATATATATATATATATATATATATATATATATATATGCGCTCCACGTCATGTTTTGCCATTCCTTCATCCGCCATCCAAAGCGCCAGCAAGCGTCTTCCAAGACCGGTTTGTGGCCTTAAGACATCATCAGTTGGGCTCAAGTTGGACACCTGAAGAGCAGATGAAGGAACTACTAAAGCCATGACCATATAAATTGGCCATGTCGATTGGAGGCTGCATGTACATGCGTTTTTTTGGTGGTATTGAGATTGTTGATGTTGATAGCTGAATGTTTTTAATTGCTAGCAAAATAGTTTTCCTTCATAGTCAAATACAGTTTAAGGAATATATAATAATCGCAAGGGGCTAAATCGGATGAATAGTGAGGTATTGACGCGAAAAGAAAACAGTGAATTGTCGAATTGAAAGATAAGGTGCATTATTGATTGTATGGCAATATTCTACTGCCTAAATGCGAGGAATTATTCTCAGGGATAATCTAAGTTTCACTTTCATGAATATAATTGAATATTCTTTCAAAATTTTCACTAAATCAAAAATAAATAAAAAAATTGTTTGGACATTTTCTTTGAGCATCGTGTTCTTTAGTTTCCCTGAAAGTTTATCATCCACGTCTTCTCAACCTTCTCTGCCTTCTCAAAAATGATTGATTCCACTCTGTAATAAACTGTTGTCTCAGTAAGTGATTATCATTATTTGGCTGGTACATTTTCGTGATGTTTTTACAGTTTTTAGTACAAAACTTAATGTTGATTCCTTGATCTTTATTAATTTTTCGATCGATGTATATATTACGATTGTTGCTATCGGGAATAATAAATAAAAACATATATTTATCATTGAAAAGGGTTTTATCGTTTTTCAAAACATTCACGGCTACATGTTCATGTACAATTTTGTGTATGTTTGGCACACTAATGCCCAGGGATACCTCCGTCTCCCGGTATGTCACATGATGATCTTGCTTTATCAGTTCACGCACAGTACGGTGTTTTCTGGCACAACAACCCGTTGTTGGTATTTGATTGGCAATGATGATATTACTATATATATATATATATATATATATATATATATATATATATATATATATATATATATATATATATATATATATATATATCGTTAAATTTGAGAACAGCTATGTTAGGAGCTAGTTGCTAGATGCTAGGAGCAGTTCGAAGTATTCTGGATACTCGAAATTGCTTTCACCGCTAGCTTAATTTAAGGAATAGCCAAAGGTCGCACAGTGCTAAATCAGGCGAATAGAGTAATCAGGCCAATAAAATGAGACGCGTATGATTTCTCCAACTATTTCTTGGAAAGGATAAAGTAGTATCTGTGTTTTGCCAAAATCGAACATCCCCGTCTAGGTATTTCAATGTTTACCATATAGTACCGTCGGATTTTCATATCTTCTGATTTCTTCAATATCACCTGCTTGATACCTACTATCACCGCTTCGAGTCTCTTGAGAAATCCGAAAAATGCCTCAGTAGATAATATAATTTCCTGAAAGGTGGCTAAAGTGCATAGAAAATGAAGAAGGTTAACTTTAGAGTACTTTTTTCATAAAAGAAATGTCGGACGAAGTTAAAAAAGACCAATGAGTAAGCTGAGGGTTCAGTGGATAAAGGTTGCACAGAAATATTATTAATAAAATAAAACAAAACTTTATTCTCACCATTTCGGGAATAAATATATTATCCCTTGCTTTTATATCTCTGTCGTACCAAAAGATTTTTAAAACGAAACACCCTTCTAAATGTTTTAACCTGTATGTCAATATAATTTGATTCATAAAGTTTCATTCTGGAAAATTATATATTGTTATAAATAATATTCTAATTACAATATACATGCTGCAATACAAATCGTTGTTTTGAACAAATATGATGATAACCGTTTGAAATAGTTGCAACAAATATGAACAGGCGAAAATTGTTTATATGAAACTGAAATAATAATTTATTGGTAGTAAAGAAACACTATCGTGTAAATAAACTAAATAACCTCTAATCTTAATCGTTTCCGTGATATTAAAGGCCAATATTTAAATTAAACTTAATAATCATCACAAGACACAAATATTAAAAAGTATTGTACTTACGAGCCCTGACATTCAACAACAAACATCCCACTATTGATAACAGAAGGAGCTTCATCGTCACCGTAAAAACGAATCAAAACTAAATCGCGTTCGGTACCGAGTCGGCGGGAAGGACAGGTTTTTAAATATTTCTTTATTTTTCTTTGCGTTCGAGTATTTAATTAACAATCTGGTAATTCCTGTATCGACAATTCGCACGATCGCTTCGTCGAATCTTTGCACATCTACTGAAACCGAATGTTGTTGTTTTACTCTGCTCGATACGATAAACCTTGGGAAAATCTTTATTTCTGATTGGAAGAAGATCAAGGGGGTTATCCAGTTATCTAATGATTTAATTGGTGTTGTTGTTTTGGTTAATATTATAACATTTGTTTATGAGATAATTATTGAAAAACTATATTGTTTTAAATATCATATAATAATAATAATAATAATAAAACAACTCGACAGGTCTTAAACATCCATGACTTCGACTTTCTTTACTATTTTTTTCAATTTTATTCTGTTTTTGGCTGCATTTCGCAATCCCCCTACCCTTCCTAAACTTAAATCTTCCTTGCATGCCTCCAACCACTTCATTCTTGATCGTTCTCTTCTTCGTATCATCCGTCTCCTCTTGACAATGTTTTTTTGCCCTATCTGGGCATTTTTTTTGGGATTTTTTTTACCTATTTTGGAGCACTGCCACCCGTGCCGATTTGGTGGAAAATATATTCAATGGACATGTTAATTTAATGCAAGACTTTCAGGGTTTGATTACTTCAGAAAAAGAACAAAAACAGTTCCAACTACGCTGTGTGCAAGAACATAGAAAGATGTACGCAGACTGCAACAAAGAGACTTTAAGAAGAAAGTATCCTGAATAGTTGAATTAATTTGTTTGTCAATATGATTAAATCCATTACTTGAACTTGTCTTTTCTTTAATAGTTACTTAAGATATGCATACCTACGATGACCTACCTAATAAATAAGTTTTCAAAAACAACAGTTTACGCAGTGGCGGCTCGTAAGGGAGGGCGTTGGAGTGCCGCCCCTTTAGCAGCTTTTATCACAATAACAATTTTTCAGAGCATAACACCATATTTTATTTCCGTTCAGTTCGCTAATTTTTCTAGTTCACCTCTTGTATAGGGTTTCAATAGCACGAAAAATAGAAACGAGAAAGGGGAAAGCAAAAAAAAATCTTCAGCAGCAGTATTTTCTTCTGCACCCTCCCACTTTAAAAACCCACGAGCCGCCACTGAGTCTATATAATCTTTGGGGACGGGTTAACGGGTTTGTGGGCACGGGTTAACCCAGGAAGTTAAAATTTTGTATTTAACTATAGCCTAGTATATTAAAAAGAAATAGTGGGTATGCGTTTCGATAATTGTAAAAAAAATTGGTTCATATAAGGGACACCCTAATGGTTATATTCCAATGGAACTCAAACGTTAGTAGGCAGTAGACAGAAAATAAAAGAATTGCTACAAAACTTGAGGAGTAATGCATAGAATAAAGCTCAAAATGTATATTAAAACTACAGGAATAAGTGAAAATTTGAGGGAAAAAAGGAGTTTAAAGATAATAGAGATTGGCTATATCAAAGGAAAGTAGGGAGAGGAACTGAGGAATTAAAAAAAAGCAATGATGGGATAAAATAGACCGAAGGTCCCTGGAAAGTATATATCTTTGCTCAAGAGCAGCTAGTGAAGGGCAATCTAGTACGACATGACGAACAGAAAGAGGAGCAGTACATAAGATACATACTGATGGAGTGTCACCACTAATTAGATGACCATGTGAGAAGCCACAGTGTCGGATTCTAAGCCTATTACACAGAGTTGGAGAGGGACTACATTCGAAGAATTTAGGTTTCACGGTATATAACTTGCAGATCTAACTGAAAGATCTAACTAACTAATCTGGAAAATCTAACTATTTAACTTATAGATGGTTTTGCGTATAGAAGTTTAACTTCTGCTTTAGTTCTCATTCTCTATATTGTCTCTTGTAATTTCACTCCACCAAATATCTTCTTCAGTACTCTTCGCTCCCAGACATTTAATTTTGTCTTCTTTTTTATGCATTACCCAACAGTTACATCCATATAGTGCCATGAGTTGAATAACTGTTCTGTATAATCTTATTTTTGCTGACCATGCAATTTTTTTTTGAACTAAACATGTTATGTAACGCTCCCACGGCTTTGCTTCCCCTTGCCATTCTTTTTTCAATTTTCTTTATTTCATCAACTTCACTGGTTATGGAACACGTAAATTCTATGACTGTTTTAAATGTTTTACGTTTATTTTGTTCTGTTTTAAAAAAGGTCTGTTTAAAATCGGTCGTTTTAAAAATCTGCAAGCCATATTATTGTGCTTTTTTTAATTATCCACTTATACATGATATTAATTATTTTCACGATACCTAAGCTTCCAGTAGGGCTCTTTTCAATCCCCAGAGTAATCGAATAACCTCCTAGGACTCCATTTTCCTTGAAATCGCATCTCTATAAGGGAAATATCTTGGTGGAATCTCTCGCCGTGTTCGTCAATAACAGCACCCAGATTTTCAGGGAAAAAGATCCAACTGTAAGCCCAGGATATGTATCTTTAAAGATAATTCATAGTCCCGATGGCGAAAATACGTAATTTTTCTAGTAGGAGAAAATAGGTTCCTGCCGGTTAATCTAGATCTCAAAAGCTCGGCCTGTTTTTTAGATAAAAGTAAATCACGTACTAAATCATTTAGGTTACCTTATATCAATAAGTGTCGCTCTTTTGAAGTGCATGGTTCATAAGTTGGACCACACACTGTCTCTAAGTTATCGTCTTGATTAACAGCAGCTTCAATTCTTCAATTGGAACCTTCGGTGTGAAACACTAAACTCAAAGAGACCTAAACACCGAATCAGCTTAAATCATCTCCTGATGATGCAAACATGGTTAGCGAAACGTGCGTCGAGAACTTTAAAAAAAGTGATTTAGTATGTAGTGGTAAACCTCTTTGAGTTTAACAACAACTTCTTGAGTATTAATTGAGTATAGTTTCTAATGGAGTTGGAGATGTTGGCACAAGCAATGCGGCACTATGTGGTCTTTTTGCATTTCGACGCTGCTCTGAACTATAAAACTATATATAGATAACCTTAACGAATATCAATAAATTAAAAATTGTTGACCACGTCAGCTATCTAACTTTAGAAATGACGTTATTCGATTCTAAATACGTATATGAGGTGAAATTGAATATGTAGCTGTTACAAATAATTAAGGGTAACCGGAAAAAATTAACATTGTTTTTGTAATGAGAGTGAATAAGTATAATCAAATATCGTTAACAAAATTCGGGTGATAAAAACAGTGTTTATCAGTGTTATTGATAGGTAGATTGAGATGAATTCCTTGCCTTCAAGTTTCAGTGGTTTTGGGGGTATGTTAGATTTATATCGAGACCTTTATTACTTTTAAGTTTTATAAACGTTTTTCCACCTCCTGAAACGATGGTACCTCTACCAACGGCTGGGTTGTATTCATAATTTGTAACTTATCATTGTGTTCTTCTTCTTTCTAGTATGCTGCCCCCCCC
Source organism: Cosmopolites sordidus (assembly GCA_031761425.1). Classification (NCBI taxonomy): domain Eukaryota; kingdom Metazoa; phylum Arthropoda; class Insecta; order Coleoptera; family Curculionidae; genus Cosmopolites; species Cosmopolites sordidus. The sequence goes on along the minus strand of JARFXV010001320.1, from coordinate 132,921 downwards.
CCCCCCCTTACTCTGTTGATTTAAATTTCACCAAGATCACCTTAATCAAGAGTGAAAGATTTTTTTTGCCTTCAAGTTCTGGTAAAATTTTCTCGTCTTGTATTTGTCGTTTTTAGAAACTTGCTGAGAAACCGTTTTTTCTCTTGAGAACGTGTTTGATCTCTCTTCTGTATCTCATATTCTTCGTTTTGCCGAGCAGAGTTTCTATTCTCCACCGCACTTTTGCATTCGTCGTCTTACCATTTGCTTCTTTTATCTTCCCTTTATTTCTATCCCCAGTTGTCTGCGTTACTTTTTCTATTACATATTTTGTTGTTGCCCATCCATTGTTTTCTGACTCTGCTACTGCTCCATAAGCCTGTGGCCTGGTTTGGTGTATTTAGTGCTTAAGCTTTCATGTGTTTTTTTGTTAGTGGCACAGATTTTTTTAGGAATTTTTGTTACAACGACGTAGTGATCCGACTCTAATCATGCTATAGCTTCTCACATCAAGGGCACTTGAGTAAAATTTGCTATCTATCATAGCATGGTCTCTTAGATTTACTGTATGTCTACCAGGTGAGATTCAGGTCCCCTTAAGGATGTTTTTACGTGAGAATATTGTAGTTATTACACTAGTGCCCTGAGTCACAGCGAATTGTATTGCTCTCCATTGTTATTTGCGTTATTATTAACGTCCCCTAAAACTAACTTAATGTTGTTTCTGGAGGACTTGCTTATCTATAAAATTTTTCCTTCTATTCCTCTGTTATGTCCAGTGTTGGTGCACGCATGGAGACTATAGCATATTTCACGACTCCACTTGAGAATGCTAAATGATATTTGGTCGAAACATCGTGACCCTTCACAGAATCTAACGGATCGATTTTTGAACGTTATCTACCATCCGCGAAAATGTCCCAGTAAAATAATAACAAAACACACATATTTATGTACACTTTTATGTTTTCAATCATAAACTAACTAAAAAATATTGGAAAATTATAAAAAATGCTAAATATATTTAGCATTTTTATAAAAAAATGCTAAATATATTTAGCATTTTTATTCTATAAAGTTTTTCCTTGCTTCTTTGCATGTTTTTTGAATAGTCTAGCTTGTCTGTCGGCAACACCCATTTTTAACATTTCTGTTTTGATCCATGGAATGAAACTTGATATTTTTGTATATACTCCAGGCCAGCCTTCCATACCACAACCAATTCCATAACTGACTAGTCCTGCCGCGTAATGAACTGAATCTAAAAACGAAAAAAACGAAATAACATACTACATATATATATATATATATATATATATATATATATATATATATATATATATATATATATATATCGCATAGTAGACCATGTGTAAGTCATTAGGGGTATCAATAGCTTCCTTCTTTAAAAAAAACGTCTTTCCTAGATATGAGCATTTGAAAATTTAGAGAATGCAATAAATTTAAACGCGAATATCCCAAAAACTATTAGAGATAACGATGCGCGGGTATCTCCAAACGACCCTACGTAAAATTCTCCATCGGACAGGTGAGTTTCATTACCACAGAGCCACTTTTCATTTTCTGCAAACGGAAAATTTGTCGACAAATTGACAAAAACATAATGTCGCTTATTTTGGGATATTACGTGCTCCAAAACGCGTACTTTTCGAATCTGGCTGTGAAACTTTTACAAAACGTCTAGTTGTCGAAATATGAGAATTTGAACATTCGAAAAAAATTTAAAACGGTAAAAGTGTTTTTCACATATATCAAAAAATATTATAGATAGCGAAGCGAGCGTTTCGTCTCGGTAATCGATTCTACGTAAAATTCTCCATCGGTGAGGATCACCATAGAATCACTTTTCATTTTCTGCAAACTTTTACAGGGAAAGTGGCATAAAATTATTCGATGTTTTTCGATCAAATTGCAAAACTTTAAAAAACAGAATCGCTTCATTTTCAGATATTTCACACTCCAAACTATGCCCATCAAGAATATTTTTTTTTAGTTTTCGACATATGATTTTTAGAAAATTGAATGTTTTGCAAAAAATGCATTTCTCGATCAGTTTTCTGTGAATATCTCGAAAACTGTTCGAGATATCAAACTGCGCTTGTCGCTATTCGATTCCCCCGTAATTTTTTCTGTTTAGTGAATTACTTTCGTAAGAATTGAGTGAAAATATTTTCCACTGCTACCCCCTTTAAACATTTTTGATTAAATTGCAAAGCGTTGATAAACAGAATCGTTTTATTTTTAGATTTTTTACACTTTAAAGAACGCGCATCAATAATCTGGCGACCGTTTTGATTTATATCTTTTAGATTTCGACATATGATTTTTTGAAAATTAAACATTTTGCAAAAATTACATTCCCCGATCAGTTTTCTGCGAATATCTCAAAAATCGTTCGAGATATCAAACTGCCCTTAACGCCGTTCGAGTCCCCGTAATTTTCTCCATCTAGTGGAGAATCAGTAAACCAGTAGACAAACTAAAACCGATATTTAAGCAAAATATCCATCCCAAGTAGGCCATGATGTTGCTTTGGTGGGACTGAGAGAATCGACCTAATCGGAAAAGACCAATTCATCTTGCTCTACGACAATGCATCACCTCACACATCAAATATCATCAAGGAGATCATAAATGATTTCGAATGGAAGGTTCTTCCACATCCGCCGAACTCACCAGACCTTGAGCTGACCGATTATCACCTCTTCCGCCCGCTGTCTCATCAAATGAGGGGCGTAACCTTCGTCAACGATGAGGACTTCAAAAACTGGCTCCAGATCCAGCCATTTCTGGCGAAACGGCATCAACATATAGGTCCAGAGATGGGAGCAGATCGTAGACAATAACGGAGAATATTGTTAAATTTGTTATTATAATTGTTATTGTTTCAATACACATTTTTTATAAAAAAAAAAAACGATGGCAGCTTATGGAACTGCCCCATTGTTTATTTTTTCAAGGTACGTACTGTTGGCTCTGATCATGAGAGGTCCTCCAGAATCACCTGAACAACTGTCTTTTAATTTCTCGCCTCCAGCACATAGTTGAGTGTCATCAATATTCAGACTGAGTAGTTTGAATTTTATTTGGCACTCTTCCTTATCGTATGATGGCAAACCAAGTTTCATTTTGATAGGGCTGGTTTCTGCTAAAAAAAATTGAATTAAAAATAATTAAAATTAAAATATAAAATATAAATAAAAATATTAAAAAAATGTGGTTTTTAAATTTTGTTAAACTTTAAAAATGCCAGAAAACAAGGAGAATTTTAAACAGTTTGAATCACAAAAAAGCTTTTAAATATAAAGTTATTATGGTAAAAACTTTACTTCCCTAGAAGACTTGAAAAATAACGTGGATCAGTTCTTTAGCCAGAAAACTGAGAAATTCATCAAGTCCGGGATTATGCAGCTATGGAAACCGTGGATAAAGGTCATCGGGCATAACGGCATATACTATATTGATTATGGGTAATTTTTAGTCCCAATATTTATCTACTGGTTGTCATTCTTTTCAAAATATATTTTAAAATAGTTAAGATCAACTTAAACTAACCTGTTTCAGTTTTACCCCATCCACTGATGTAGAATGTTTTAGCACTTATTTCTGTATCAGTTAGCAGACATATAGGTTGAACGTAATCTGAAAAATAGAAGAAAAATAGAAGAACGATTATATATCTTTATTAACAAAAATAATGTGGAAATATCACAAAATCTTATAACGGGTGACTTTTTAGCGTGTCTGAACTTCTGATAGGGGTCGCTATCAAAGGAACTGTGAGTTTGCGCGCCTCTGGTGTTAACATAATTAAGTATAGTCTGGTAAATCATGATGGTACGTTTAATATGATTACAACGTTTGCAGATTGTCGAAGTCTGTTATCAAAATCAATGTTCTGTGCGCCAAACTTATAAAGATGCTGACCGAACGATGTATTTGTTGAATTACACAGGTCTATAAGATTTTTTTTTGATTTTAGCTAGAGTTATTTGGGCTAACCGTGCACAGTGGGTAAGAGTGCGCACCTCGTTTATCTACGGTGGGGGGAGGGGAGAATCGTGATATGCATAGCCAACTTAAAGTTATGGTAACGAGGAATTAGTTTATGCACGAGATCGCGACCTGGCGTTGTCCACTTGCGTGTAAAAAAATATTAAGAATTCGACGCTGTAACTATAACTTTTGCCATTGCGACAAAGATTGTCACAACATACTGTAGATAGTATCCAAGGTAAGGCAATTTTTTTAAGTTAGTAATGTATTCAAGTTCACTGTTCAGCATAATATTTTAGGTTATGTTTGGTATGGGTAAAGTTATATGAGTATATATAAAAAATGTCGGTCTGGGTCTGGGTCGGTCCCTTGTTTTTTTTATGAAGAAACAATGAATTTGTTGTAAAAAAAATGATTAATGCTGTTTATTTTATTTCAGATTTTAATCATAATGCCACGACATTATCAAAGAAAAAAACCTGAACGAACTCATGTTACTGAATTACAAATGTATTGCACAAAAGAACTTATAGTTAGTGGAAAAAATAAAAGAGCTGCTGCAAGTGAGATCGGTATCAGGGAGTCTTGTCTACGAAAGAGACTTAAACTTGATACAACTGCTTCTTCAATGGGTCGGTAGAAACCATCTTTTAACGAAGAACAAGAAGCAGAATTTGTGATTCATTGTAAGCAAATGGACGAAAAATATTTCGGATTGACCATAACCGTTTTGCTACGGCTTGCTTATGAGTATGCTGCAGGTAATAAAATTGAAAATCGCTTCAATTCAGCTTGCAAAATGGCGTGACGAGACTGGATAGAAAGTTTTTTAAAACGCCATCTAGAATTAACCTTCCGTTAATCTACAGTAACTAGTCCAGCTCGAGCAATTGGATTTAATAAAGTTCAAGTTGATTGTTTTTATAAGAATTTGAATATAAGAAGTATAACTTCAAACCAAATCGTCTCTATAATGTTGAAGAACCAGGAATGAGCAATATGAACAGAATGAGAAATATGATCCAATGATGCCACTCCATACTGATGAGTGGCATAATTGGACCGTATTTCTTCAAAAAATAAGCTGGAAAGCACGTTAATGGGGATTGTTACAGACCAATGAACATTTTATTTTGAATTTGAATGGTATTTTGAATGGTTTTAATGGTATAAATGGTATTAAGTATAATTGTTTCAACAGGACGACTTCACATGTCATACAGTCGATGAAACAATCGATTTAGTGGGAGAAAAATTCGGGCAGAAAATTATTTCTATGAACAGACCTGTTAATATGCCACCAAAGTCATTAGATTATTTTCTTTGTGGATATGTTAAATCTTTGATCTGTGACAGTAAACCAGCAACTATTTAGGCCTTGGAAACCAGCCTAACTCGGACAATTGCTGACGTAAGACCCCAATAGCCGAAAAGTGGTCGGATTGAATTTAAAGTTGGGACTTATACTAAAAAAAATCAACCTATTTAAATATGTGTATATGTTTGTATGTCTGTTTAAAAAATAAAAATTCAGTATGGAAGGATCTTACATTAAGAGGGTTTAAGGCACGAACTAAGAATATCAGCATGCTAAGATATATATTTTACCTGTCAGTTTCGCTGCTTTCTTTAAATGAATTATTGCAATATCATTATGGTGATCCCTTGATTGCTCATTGTATTGTGGATGTACGGCTGTTTCTAAGACACGGCTTATTTGAAGAGGATCAGCGCATATTGTATTTCGAGGGGAGCAGTCTATTTTCTTGTCAACATCGTGTTCGCCAAGCACTACTGAGTAACTAAATATAAGTAAAACAAAGAATTATCGTTTAAATATTAAACTCTTTAAAATTTTGTATATAAAGTCCAATAAAAATGTCAGAACTTTAAAATTAATTACAATGATAATCCTGCACTTTTTACTTGAAAAACAAATAATGAAAACATTTTGAAAATAATGTCATCCAAATGCCCCTTTCAGCTTCGTCCAATGGAAAACATTCAACCAATTTTCGAACATTGATTAAATCCACATGTTTCACCATTAACAGTGAAACAGTGAAAGTAAAGGCAAGAGTGTAAAATCCGACTACGAATTACCCCTCAGTCACGCCAGATAAAGGCTGGGTAAGGCCGGAGGCCTTCTGAGAAGTGTTCTACGTTGGTCACTGGGCCAGTCGGTAGGTTTCCTGATAGACTTATGGGTAGGCACATAACCAAAGGTTTATAGCGCGAGGGGGGTGCTTGCCTGGGTTTGTCGGAAGCTGATGACCGTGGTTCGGAACCCACGTTAAGCTGTAGGTCCAGTCGCTAAATAGCCTAGTTGCTGATGCGCCTCTAACCCAAACACTTTACTTTAGTGAAAGTAAAAATTTCAAAAAAATAAGGTTCTGTTACTTCTTCACCTTAATAACCGCACCAAATAGTGTCCTTATGAGGATAAAGAGGTAACTCCTGAATCACTTGAGGATTTTTATCGGCCCAAATCTTGCAGTTATGCTTGTTGACAAACACATTAAGCCAGAAGTGCAATTCGACGAAATCGTATCTTTCAACGGTGAATTGACATAGTATACTGAAAAGTTCTGACACTCTTATCGAAACACACTTTACTCACGGATCTCCTTTGAATTTTGTGCTGTTCGATTTCATACAATGGCCAGCTGTAATAATGTATTTGGTGTGAATAAGAAAACCTGCACAGCCGTAAGATTTGGCACCTTTGGAATTTTTGTGGATGATTCTGGCCATCCACGGATACTCCTTCAACACGGCTGTCGTACCACCGTATATACGTCCGCTAATGATAAATTGTTGCATGCCGCATTTCTTCGGCAGAATATCGGTATATTCTAGAAATTAAAATAAAGGGTTAGGTTACACAGGTCAACAAATTAAAAATTTTTTGAGGTAACATTGATGTAAATAGGTGTAAATAAAGTATTTTGTAGTCCTAAATTCGAAATAGTTAATTAGTGTAACACAGCAGTTTTTTTTGTTACAGGGGGTTGGCAGTAGGGAAAAAAAAGGAAATGACCCTGGTGGACCACGCGAAGTACTGTTAGAGGCGTTTGTTGTTGTTAGCCTTCCTTTGCGCCTATACTAATTTTATTCTTTCACCATGAGCTTTTTTCCTTTCGTCAGACCAAGTTGTTTCAGTCTTCCTACATTTTTCTCTTTGGCCAACCTTCCAAACGTTAACCTTGTGTCTGAAACAGCCTCTATTCTGAATTTCACTCTGTGTAATATTTTCTGATGTTAGGTCCTCTTTAATTGCAGCAATCCATTTAATTATTTCTACTGTAGCTCTAATTCTATTTTCATAAAATTCGACTATTTGTCTAGATAATCTACTATATAAAACATTTTAAATGATTCACAGTCAGTCAGTCTGCCACAGTTCTAATAATCTATTTTCCCGAACGCGTTGAAAAACTCATGGTATATTTCTAATCTAGTTACGAATAGTTTCTCCGTAAATAAGAAACATGCAGTGATAATCGCGTACACTAATACAATTTTTGTTTTAAATATAATTTAAATACGCCCTCTGAAATAATTTTCGCTGTCAACACCTTTGTCGTGAAAATAATCCGAACTAGTCAATTCGACGTTGCCACTTTCGTTTTTTGGCTGATGTATGGCTGATTCTTAATTTGTAAAGAATTGTTCTTATTAGTTTATTCGTTGAATAAAAACAAATTATTCGTTGCCAAATATCTTTTTACACATATTTGTTTAAAATGATAATTCTTATGTTAGCTTTTCGATTGGCGATTTAATAAATTTTTCCTTTCAAACGTTGAAATTCTTGTTGTAAAAATTCCAAAGAGAGATGGGGCTTTTTAAATTAAAGTCGCATCGACAACCATGAATATTTAGGGACTAAAATAAATTCCTATATTAATTCATGGATATTAGTGTTTTTTGACTTGACTGGGTTAAGTATAAAACTATTATTATAAACCTTTTTCTTAAAGTATACAACGATAAAGAGAATTGTGTTGAAGTAGTGAGAATGCAAAATATATATTATTGTATAGAGGTAGTTCCAAGTAGTTTCAGCTTGATATCTGCTACGACTTAAGAAAACATCCTTAGATAAGGTTAAGTAAAAATTAAAATATGCGAACTATGTAATTTATTTATTGAAATCCTAAACGTCTAAAAACTCTATCATTTAAGTCAACAAAATTGTTATAGAACTCGACTTAAATAAAAAATAATCATCGAGGGCGAGATCTGGAGAATAAGGTGGTCCTTTAAAAAATTTTGAAACAGTGGTGTTGTTTTTGGACTTTAAATTTGGTATGTGTTGAATAGTCAAAGAAATATTCGAAATTTCTTAAACTGGAAACTTTACGAACTACCCCCGTAATTTGTTAAAATAAAACTTATAAAGATATACCAATCGGGTAGCTAACTTTTCGGAAGCTGTTATATTTGCCGCAGCAAACTTTAAAGTTCATCTTGTTCTCATTTCTCGGTCCGCAATGTGATGCTTCCACATATTGGGAGTATTTTTTCTTCTCTCGTACACTGTTCAGAACTGGGCAATCATTTATCTGAACGCAGTAGGAAACTTCACCGTTTGGTGTTTCACATGGAGTGGCAAACCCTGAAAAAATAGTTAACGAAATAAATAAATTACTTCACTAATTGTCATTAGTGAAAATTTGAATTATTTTTCTTTATTATAAAACAATTATCTGATTCAATACAAAAACTAACAATAAGAATTTTTGAATTGATGCCACCGTGTCTTTTGTCTACCTCTCTTTCTGTTATTTCCTATTCACTATTCTCCTTTTCTGGGGAATCTTCTTCGGTTTTCTGGCTTTTTCACAGCCATTTGAGTCGATGAACTCTTACATAGTTTAGAATACCCAGATCTTCGTATAACTGCTTTAGTTCAAAGTTTTACCTGATCCTCCAATTTCCATTATCATTCGCAGCACCAAAATTTAGTAGATTCGATATGTATGTCTTAAGCTGGGTCCACATTAATAAAAACTTGCGTTATGCGGACTGTATGTGTTGTATGTGGCGTGCGTGCGCAACAATGTAGACGCTCTAACGCTGAGTTCACACCAACAAAATTTTGCGTGTGTGTTGAATTTACTGGAATAATTTGTTTGAATTATCTGTTGACCAAAAGATGGTTCGTGTGCGTGCTGTGTAACGATAATAGTTGTGTTTGACTTTATGGGTCAGAGCATCTACGTTGCTGCACAGGCCCACCACATACAACACTTACAGCCCGCACAACGCTAATTTGCATTGATGTGAACCCAGCTTAAGATACAAAATCCCACACAAATATTGTCTGTTGTCCACCAGATAATTCAAATAAATTGTTCCAGTAAATTCAACACACACGCAAATTTTATTGACGTGGATCGGTCTGTATTAAATGTGATTTATAAAATAAATTTATATTTTAGTGTATATATATTATATCTTGTCAATATATTTGAGTAGTTTTTTTAATTGTTTCTGCACGTATATAAATAATAAATATTCTAGCTATAAAAATGTGTTTACTTTCAACTCTACGTTAAAAACAAAAATTAAGTTTTCATAAGTATGAAATTCTGTTATTGTCTGCATTATTTAAAACTCTACATTATTTTAAGGTAAGTGATCTGTTGTTAAACGTCCCCTAAACCCTTTCTGATATTCACTCATACCTTGTCAGATCTTGTTAAAATTTTTAACTTGTGCAAAGTAATAATATACCATGATAATTTCTGCACTTTGGTTCACCCCCTTTCTTAAAAATTGGGCATATCTATCGTCTGAGGACATCGGCCAATGATTGATGAGCGGCTCGAGCTAATTTTTGCCTCTAAGGTTCATGCTATGTTGTGAATAAATATATATATATATATATATATATATATAAATATATATATATATATATATATATATATATATATATATATATATATATATATATATATATATATATATATATATATATATATATATTCGTGAGGAAACGCATCGGTTCAACATGCAGTTAGTGCAAGAAACACTAGAAGAAAACAATGGAATAAACAAAGAACACAAATGTTTGCCTTAATGCGTGAGGATGGCACAGTGTGCAGGAAGCGTATGAAAATGTTGGATGTTATCAGAAGATTTTATTCAAAGTTATATGAAAATCAGAACCAGTTAAAGACAGCAATACCCACGGAAGAGCAAATGTCAGATATCCTGTTGGAAGAAGTGACAAATGCCATAGAAGCGATGAAGAATGGAAAGACTCAGGTAAGGGCAATGTAACGGTTGAAATGTTGAAGGCTGGTGGTCGAACTCTACATAAAATACCGGCAAAATTGTATTCAAAATGCCTCAAAGATCAAAAAATATCCAGTCTATGGAAAAATGCTGAAGTGATTCTTCTTCATAAGAAAGAAGCACAGGAAGATTATCTCTTATTAGTTATGTACAAAGTTTTCACCAAGATAATATCTAAAAGAATATTAAGAACATTGAATGACGCACAACCAAGAGACCAGGCAGGATTCAGAAGTGGATTCAGTACAATGGACCATATCCAGACCAGACCATAGAAAGGCACAATGAATACACCATGCCACTGTGCTTGGCTTTCATTGACTATGAAAATGCATTTGATTCAGTATCAACGCAGGCCATAATGGATGCATTGCTTAACCAAGGGATAGACAGAGCCTATGTGAACCTACTGAGATCCATGTATGAGGAAGCTACAGCTACAGTTCACATGGACGACTTTGAAGTTAAAATCAACGTAAAACGTGGTGTACAGCAGGGTGACTCAATATCGTCTGTTCTTTTCTCAGCCTGTCTTGAAGAGGTATTTCGTAATCTGGATTGGGAACAGCAGGAAATAAAAATCAATGGTGCATATCTAAGCCATCTTATATTCGCGGATAATATCGTTCTGCTTTCACAAGACTCAGATGAGCTACAAGAACACATACGAGAGCTGCAAAGGGCGGGAGAACCATTTGGTTTGAAAATAAACCTAAAAAAAGTCAGGTTATGTTTAACAAATTTGGTGTCAACAAAAGAATTTCTATTTTAGGAAGTGATTTAGATGATGTGAACCACTATATATATCTTGGACAAAGGATTTCAGTGGAGGGTGATACCGCCCGGGAGGTGGAACGGCGGGTTAAGTATGGCTGGCAGGCATTTGGCCGTTTTTAATCCTGTTTTGACATATGGAAGTGAAACATGGACACTCAAATCACTGTCAGTTCGGGTTGCACAGAGGGGAATGGAAAGGTGTATGCTTGGAATTAGAAAGCGGGACAGAAAGACCTGCATATGGATCAGAGAACAAACGAAGGTATGTGACATCATTGGAAAGGCGAAATAATTGAAATGGAAGTGGGCAGGTCATATAGCGAGACGATGCGACGACAGATGGACCAAAATAATTCTGGAATGGATACCGCTAGATATAAATGCCTGCGAAGGCCGAAAACACGATGGACGGATGACATAATCAAGTATATTGGATCCGAATGGCAGAGGAAAGCTCATGACCCTGCGAATTAGAAGCATGCTGGGAAGGCCTTCATCCTGCAGTGGATCAACAATGGCTGACTGATGATGATGATGATTTAAATTTTGAATTATCTGGTGGACAATAGATGGTTCGAGTGCTCGCGTCTGTGTTAGCGCGTCTATATTGCCGCGCAGACACACTACATATAACACATACAAGCCCACCCAACGCAAATTTGTATTGATGTGGACCCAGCTTTATATACAAAACTGAACGATCAACGTGTCATTTTCTTGAAAATAATTCCGTTCAAACTTAACTTGGCGGAGAGCGCTGTATATTTCTCTAAATTAAATGATTCAAAATGGCGATGTGCTAATAAGTAAGAATTTATACTATTTGATCACGGTAAACAAATAATCTGCATTTGATAAAATCAGTTACAATTTTCACTTACTCAATAGACTCAAATCTGTGATATTAAACACTTCGACAACAGACTGCTTCATCACAGTCGAATCAACGCTTTCGTCATCCGTCTCAGTGACATTTTCTATGCTTGGTTCTAATCCTGGTAAATATTCAGAATTGATATTAAACGATTTTCCATAACACGTAAACCAAATTAACACTATATATTTCACAACCGTAGATTTCATTTTTCTCGGCGATATAAACGACAAAATATCTCGAAGCTGATGTTTTGCGTTCCAATCTGAGTTTGCTTTAAACTTTGAACTCTTTATCGTGTCCAATATGTCTGCATAAGAAAAGATATTTGAAGGATATCTCATAATATCAGATTTTTTAATAATAATCTCTTTTCTTTATATAACTAAATAAAGACAAATGCACTTGTTTCATTAACGGGGCGCGTTACGAGGAAGATATAAAAAATTGGTTGTAATATACAGTGTAAATTTGTTTTTAATTAACTACCATGTAAAAAAATGGTTTTTCTGGTTGCCTAAACTAACATACAGTAGGAGACAAAAGTATTGGTATAGGACATTTTGTTTTAAATAAAAAATATATATTTCCAAAATACAAACGTAAAAAAATATAATTAGTTGTTTATTTTATAACCTAAATTTTATGCAAAAAAAATTGTTAAACTCAAATGAAGCTGATAAAATAAAAAAATTAAGATGAATATAATGTCAAAAGCTGGATGGATAAAAGTATTAACGCAGTCACCTAATGAAAGAACCGCATATTAAAAATTAATATTTTGTAGTAAGTTCTTTTCTCTCTATAACTTTCTCTTTATAACTTCTCTTCAGACGGTTTGGTATGGAGTGAACTAGGTTTGGAGTAATTTTTTGCCGTAAGGACGGCCATTCTCATAGAAGAATTTTCTTTAATTAACTTTTGCTTGAAATATGATGTTTCTGCTTCTAGTTTCTAGTTCATTCCATATAGTTTCTATAGGATTTTGGTCAGGGGACTGAGGAGAGGTGTTTAACTGATGTGGTATGATATAAGCTATCCCCTGTTTTACTACATAAGGTGTATGTTTTAGATCGTTGTCTTGTTGAAAATAGAAACCATTGACAATATTCAGCTTTTCAGCACTTTGTCGTAGATTGTTTTAAAATATTCAAATAAACGGTTTAGTTCATTATTCCATCAATAAAGACAATATTTCCATCGTTTCCTGCAGCCTGCAGTACTGTGTTTTGCTTCCTCCACACAAGAGATCGTCCATCTAAATGAAAGATATACTAGATAATTAATGAGTTTTGGGAGGCGGTAATATTTTCAGACGAAAGTAAATAACTTTCATCTGAAAGTTCCAAAACTCATTAGTTTTATCAACATCGTGGTTTGCGAACTGCAAGCGCTTTTTTGGTTGACTTTGTTAATGTACGGTTTCTTTATGGCAATCCTTGCTCTATAACCATGACGATGCAAAACTCTCCGTACGGTTTTAGCACTAATATCTACTAATTTCCGACGCTGGGGTATGATGATCCTTTTTAATTTGTCTAATTATTTTTGCTTCTTTCCAATTCTGTAAGTTTAGATGGTCGCCCTGTTCGTCGCATATTTTGAAAATTGTTGCTATTATTAAACCTTTTAATTTATTAGGTGGTAATCCTAAGAACAAAAGGAAAGGATTTACGGTTAGAGGCGCATCAGCATCTAAGACTATATAGCGACTGGACCTACAGCTTAACGTGGGTTCCAAACCACGGTCATCAGCTACCGACAAACCCAGGCCGCACCCCTCTCAGGCTATCAACCTTTAGTTATGCGCCTACCCATAAGTCTATCAGGAAGCCTACCGACTGGCGAGTGACCAACGTAGAACAGAAGGCATTCGGCCTTACCCAGCCTTTAACTGGCGTGTGACTGAGGGGTAATTCGTAGTCGGATTTTACGCTCTTGCCTAGAAAGAATCACATACATTTAGGTGTGGATATGTGTGTGTATGTGAGTGTATATAAGTGTATGTGTAGGGTAAGAAGTAAGACGGACAGAAGAATTAAAGAAAAACACCCATCCGAGCGCTGGAACCCACCAGCTACCTTTGGATTGCAAGGCAGGCGACTAACCCACCAGACCAACGACGCCGGCGATACTAGGAACAGTGTAACGAGTTCTTCTCATTACGAACGCAATTTCAAAATATGATTTACCCTCACGATGCAGATTCTATTATTTTTCTTTCAGTCACTCTAGTTTCCTGCCCTTTACGATCCATTTTATTTAAAGTTATTTATTTTCTAGATACTTCGATCAATGCACATATCAGAAGGCTACGCGATAGTAATATTTGACCACAATAAATACTTTTCCATAGGCAGAAATTAGTTTTTATCAGCGTCTTGCTATAAAATATTTGATACACATTTAAGGGTGCCAATACTTTTGTTCATTTCATTTTTGACATTATATTTAGTTTAAATTTATTGTATTTATTCCATTTGAGATTAACAATTTTTTTTCTGTAAAAAATTTAGATTTTGGTTAGAGGTACGAAATAATCATTTGGTTAATTTTTCAGACTACTCGTATGTCTAAACCTTTGATTCTGTAAGTGGAGATAATGGTATCTGTATATGGCCGATTACTGTGTCCAGTTTGGCAGTGGCGTAGGGCACTATGAATAGAAACAAAAACTGATAAAAGTTTACAGTTACTTAAAAAATTAAATTAATAAAGACTGTCATGTCAAATACTATTTAATTCTCAATTTTAAATTTAAATTAATATTGTTTTAGAAGAGGAGTAATATAATAAATTGATGGTGTTGATTTCTGTCCTAAGAAAATGTAACAATTTTAATTAATAAAAAAAATCTATTTTTTCAAAGAGTAAAGTGTCTTTTCAATACAACAAAGAGTTATTAAGAAATTGGAATCTCCTGTCATAAAATCATATCATTTGCAAAAATTGGTTAGGTAATCAGGTGCACTTCGACCGAGTTGATGTTCATATTTAAATTTGGAATATATATTCCTAAATGAAATTATTATTTCATTTACGTTACATTCACAAAAGTATTTATTATTAAAATACACATATCTTTATTACAGCGTTTTTACTTTACAAACATAATTAATTCTTGTAGTGTAAATAGTCAATAAACAAACTAAAGTTGGATATATAAATTCATTTTCCACAACACCCAGGAAAGATAACTTTCAAGAATATATGCTATGAAAGAAGTTTATTAAAATTGTAGTGTTTAAAAATTCTTGACCGCTACTGGTAGGTTTGTTTCGGGCGAAATTTTAACTGAAATAGCTCCTGTATCGTTAGGACAAGGCCAAGACAGTCTAACCCCAAATTTCCAGGTGAGCGGACGTTTTCGCCTTACGCTTCCGACAGAGGTACGTAGGTTTGCTGGCCAAGTCATGCTTGGGATGATTTTTCTGATATTATTGTAGAGGGTTTTACGACCGGGCAGTAGAGAATCCGATCAACAGAGATCAGGCCATTGAAAAACCATCTATTTTAGAGCCCGACCATTGTGGAAACGTTACTCTTTTTGGGTCTACATGGCACAGTAACCGGTTAGTCAGATCGAAATCATTTCTGGACCCCTACATAGGGATACCTGATTGCCCGTAGTCGTACGAAGGGTTTTTGGACACCCAGTACGGGATAGGCAAGAAGAAGAACATAAGGAAATAATGCCAGATAAACACATTTTTATTATATTTGCATGTACTGATAAAAATCACTGTTACCATTTATTTTTTTAAATATATTTTGACCATATTTTCATATACTGATAAAGATCACAGTTACCATTTATTTTTTTATTATCTAATTGCCGTTTGACCATGTTTGGTTACCCTTGAATATATATATATATATATATATATATATATATATATATATATATATATATATATATATATATATATATATCTTTTTACTATTGTCAGAATAGAGGTAATAACCTAGAATAAATAAGTATAGGGACTTAGGGACCAACTGGTGTAATCTAGAGCTAGAGATTTGTTTCCATTTTGATTTCTTTCACTGTAAGGTTTAGAGAACCACCTTCCCTAAACCTTCCTGTGTCCTGATTTGATAGTTTTTTTTAGTGTGTTTTTTTTTGTGAAATACATGTGTAAAATCTATTAAACAGTTTTATTTAAGTTAGACCCCTTCCCGGTTCCAGGGTCCTTTCTAAATATCAGATAAATTAACGAACCGGGTGGCGCTCATTTTGTATCGCAGCTTCATTCTGTCCTGGACCTGCTTTCCGAGCGCAGACCGTCATTCGTGCTGGTTCGACTATACAGAAACTAAATAAATCACTAATGAACCATGAAATGTAAAGTGGCCAAGTCCCCGTAAAGCTTTTTCAACATTTCTTTGGTAAGCATGATATTGCTTGATAGTCTGATAATGCTTAATGACGATATCAAATTTGCTTTTTCCACGATGGCAAAAATATCGAACATATAGCTTTACTAAAAATGAAGCTACTTTTGAGAAATACAATCAGCTTTGTGATCGCACCACCCTCTATCGGAAATATCTCTGACTTTTCACTCACTCCTCACCCACGCATTACATTACAATGTTTTAGGAGATTATTAGAGAACATAATTCCTACACTCTCTTCGTATGTAGCAATTTAAAAACTAAACTAAAATATTCGATCGTATAGAATGAATCGAGATTGGTTCAATACATATTTATAAATTTTATTTTCCTCGGCGATATTCTTTTTTCGAGAAGGCTAAGAATTTGCAGATTTAGAATTCTATATGTAGCTCGCCGTTACAGACAACAATCTCTTGCACAGAATACCACAGTCGATTTCTGCTTTATCGGGATTATCAAATATTCAATATTGAAAAGAACTAGGGTTTATATTGTCTCCGTCACAAACATAATATTCTTCGTTGATGGTTGAGTAATTTTAACAAAAAGAGGGATAATTTAAAGCAAGCATGTATTATATTATTTAGAGATATTTAACATGTTAATTTGAAGGTTGGTATAACAAGAATATCAGAAGTTTTTTTAAAAATTATTTTGCGTTTTTAATCGCGTTTATTTCGTGTTTATTTCGCGAAATAACGCGCCCAGGAAACTTTTCTTGCAATAAATCGATTGTCTTGTGAGATGTGTGACCGTTTTATTGAAAGAGAATTTTTGTATATCCACATATATCAGTATTGGATAAAGATATTCTATTCGCAGTTGCCTACAGCATTATGGTAACACGATTTCACGTTTGATGCAGACTAAACGAATCAACACAATAAAGTGACATTTACACTTTAAACAGTGTTGAACAACTTTTGTTGGGTGTGGCTCCAAGATCCAAGATTCGTCACCTGTGTAGATATTAACGCGGCTTTTGCGGATAACAAATAATGCGGATAAAAATTCAATTCACTCTCCACAATTTTTACGTCATTGGTTGGACGTTTACCTCCAGCGACCGTACGCCACGTCATGTTATCTCGTCGTTGGCGTCACATGTTTTGTTGGTTGTCAGAATTCTGCGGTTTAACTGCTTTCTAAAACTTACGATTTGGACGTAGATTCCCTGCGATCATGCGTATCGGTAATTAGTTTTAAACGCTAAATAATAAACAATTAGATCAGTTTTTCTATTAGAACCTTCAGTGTGAAACACTAAAATGGAAGAGATATATCACTGAACAACAGTTTTTGATATGATGACTAGTATTTTATACCCTGTAGATCGTCATTTTCAATGTCCATCTTACAATAGTTTTCTGATTTGCATTAAATTGATCTCGGTACAGGATCGCCATATTTCCTGCTGTCCGCTGCAGTATAAACCTGTGCGTTGAACAGCGTGTTTTAATAGGGAGCTGTCGCCTTAAGAGATCGAATACAACCACATTATTGTTGGTTTTTAGACACTTTTATTGCTCAGTTAATGCATGGAAAAATAAGGTTAAAATAGTTTTTTTCATTGTTAATTCGAAAAATACTGTTCGGCTTTGAATTGTTCAAAGATTTTTCTTTGTTTTATATTAAGAGTTTTGTGACAAAACTCGTTGTTATAAAACCACTAAACTCAAAGGCATTTACCACTAAACACTAACTCTTTTTAATGTCGTAAACTAATTAAACTATTCTAAAACTAATTAAATTCTTATGGAGAAAAATAAAATAAATATAAATCTCTTTGAGTTTAGTGTTTCAGACCGAAGGTTGCAATAGAAGAATTGATAAAACTACTAATAATACAAATTATCAACAAATACAAAAAAACGCTTTAAGAATTGTCATTGTCGTATCAAATAAGTGACGATTGAAGATTTGCTGGTTTGATGATGTTACAAACATCTCAATGGACTGTGTATGTACATCATGTAAAAATACAACTTTACATGATGTTTTAGGTATGCAAATATTTCGAGTGAACACTTTTCAAGAATGTTTAGACTTTTTTATACTGCTTTCTCGGAAGTTTTATAACACTAGGTGAAGCATATACGCCATAGATGAAACAAGAATCTGATCAGTAGGTTAAAAAGAAACTGCTCTTTCATCACGATAAAGCACTTGTAAAAAGTTGCGGATTATTTCAGCAAAACTTCAACGTATTTTTCCAAATTTGGACCACAATATTACTTGGTCTTCTCAAAATTGAAGAAATGGCTCGCTAAATGAAGAACGACTTAAAAAAATATACGGTCGAAATTAACGTAAATACTTATTAAGAGTTGTCACTGGTTTAAATGTATCGAAAGTTAAAAAAATATTTTTTTGTTTTTTACTTCACGTAACTTTCGTAAAACATCAAAATAAGCCGGACTCAATTGTTATCGTAACATTTTTTTTAAAATTCTTTATAGTTATATTGATAACTCGTTTTTTTTTAATATTTTCAGAATGATTCTTGGAAAGTATTTCATTACGGTTGTGCTTTGGAGATAAAAAAATATCGTTTTCGTTTGTGATCTGCGATAAGCCTCCATTACACTGCGCTGTCTGTTGCAGACCAATGGAGATTCAGGGTATCACTCGACAAGCCATTATATTCGACCGGCTTCGAAATGTAAACATTTATTACCATTCCACCGTTTTAGGGGACGTGCAAGTGGCGTTTTTCTGAAGGCTGACGTTCGACGAGGGGGAGCCTCTTTTATTGGCAAATACCATATGTAGGCCAAGTGGTGGACTCTAGCAATAAGACCATACTTAAATTTTGTTTATTGCATAATTTTAATTTAGTTATACCTATTTTAAATGCTTTGTCCAATTATACCTAATAGTCTTTATTTTATAATCAAATTTTTAGTACGGAAATTTTAAAATTGGTGTATTATATTTAATAAAGAGCAATGTCGCTGTTTTTCAGACTGTTTCGCAGCGGTTCATAAATTAATCCAGCGCCACTAAATAATTGTTCACTTGGAACATTGGCTGTTGGAGGCCACAAATATCTATGTACTATAGCAGATAACCTTTTGAATTCACTACGATTAACGCTCCACCAGTTAAGAGGACTTTCAGATACACTTATTCTTTTTTTGCGATACAGGAGCAATTTCTTTAAGAACAGCACCGGGGCTACTATTGTCGGATGCTTTCTCTTGGCTTTCATCTTCACTTGAAGAATCTAGCATCATAGTAAGATCCCTATTAAGCGTTACTTACTACCCGTAACGGACATCTCTGGTTGTTCTGTAGTTTTTTCCAGATAATCTGTCATTCTCATTCTTTTAGCTTTTTTGGAATTCAGAGAACCTGTAGCAACATCAGCAATGTTTTTGTCTTCAATATTTCATCTTTAAACTTTTCTTCGGTCATTGGTTTGAAAAATGTGTGCTTATAGCCAGGGACTATGTAAGAGGATATGGTAAATTAATTGTTCTCTTCAAAAATCAGTTTTTAGAGTCGTGAATGCGATCCGAATTTGATTAGAATCCTGTGATCTTATTAAATGACCATCCAGAATCCATCGTAGAATCACATACGATAAGAGGGTCTGAGAGCTGCTTAGTTTCCGCGCGGCTTCTTCAATAGGTTAGAGTAGCTCAACACAGCATTCTATGATTATCCACTCTTCTGGCAAAATTGGATCAATGTCATTGTTGTTAATAAATAGCTCAAACATAGAAACTACTGTTCCATCACGTTACACAATCTTGGAACACTCTGAGGTGTGGCTGTTCAATCTGTTTTTTGCCGGCTTTAAGCTATTAAGGTATGGTTAAGATCAGTCAAAATTCTCTTACATTTTTGTTTGATGTCTTTTATTTTTTTCTGCGATTGTAAACAACTTCGAATTGCTGCATCTTGTGGACTGTACAATGCAAGTCATTTAATACTGATAATTGCATAGCTTTTTATCTTGGAGCTTTCGTTTCGAATCATGCAATGCACTTGCTCTCTTAAAATATTACATTCAATGAGCATTGTGTCGAATTTTTCGGCAATTATGCCACCCATGTGACAATCGCCAAAAGTCTCGTATTTCAATACAATTAATGATCGATCAAATTTTCTGCTATTCCGTGGCAAGTCAGGCTAAGCAAAGAAGCACCAGAGCTTGGAACTGTCCAAATGTCAGTAGTAAATGACATATAATCAATTTTTTCAATCAATTCTTTAACTTTATCTGTTAAAATTGTGCCCTCTTACATTATATTTTGGTGCTATTTCTTGTATCAGTCTGCGAAATCCTATTCCTTCGACGAAACTAAACGGTAAATTTTGAAGTCCAAACTTTTTTCCGATGAGTTTGTCAATTTTTTCAAATTCGGATTATTAGTAATATCCCACTTTTTTCTTTTTGAACCACTTCAACTAAAGAAAGCTGTTTTCTGTATCTTGCAGTGGAGTGACGATTTCATCTGAACAAGGAATACTCAAATAGATCATAATTTCTTCTGGAAACTAGAAACTGGGTAAAAAGTAGGTTTAAAAAACCAAAACTATTGGAATGGCATTTTTTTTTATTCAATACAAAATATCATACGCGGTTGCGGTCAAAACTCCTCTTTAACTTTAATTAATTTCTAGAAGAACTTCTCATTTTTTTCTCTGCAATTGTTTTTCATTATCTGAGCCTTGGCTTGGTGGGTTTTATGTAAAAAACCTGTTTTTACAAGAAAATGGGACACTTTGAAGTGGATGAAAAACGAACACGGATAATCTTTTTCTATAAAACGAAATGTCATTGCCCATTTCCTTGACAAAATGTATCTTTATAGTGTGAATACTGCAAATTAGATATACTTCGTCTACGAATATTTTTAAAGGAACTATTTCCTTTTTCCTTTTTGCCTCGAAGCTGGAGGGTGCATCATCAAAGCGGTATTATAAGCGAAATCACGGAGATACGAAATCACAACCTTATAAAATTTTACAGCGTTATCCGGGGGTGGGGCGGGGACATAATGCCGCCCAAATTGAAAAATATAAAGCGTCTTTATCTGTATTTGTATTTTATCAGGTCGTTCCCGTCCATGCATGAATATAAAGCAGATTGCGACGCATTTCTAAGACGGTGCCTTGACAAACAAACTAGTGGTTATCTTCATTTCATTTCCATCTTAATATTCTCGTAAGTATCTTCAATTTCACTTTTAGAAGACTATAATAAAATTGATATAAATCATCTTCTTCAAAGCAATCCCCTCTCGCTGCAATAGTTGGTGTGGCGATTAATATTTCTTAAATTTTTCTTGAGAGAAATTGGTATAATTTAGGAGAAAGGTAAAAATAGTTTATTCAAAGTACGCGCTATCGATGGCTGCACATTTTTCCCATTGTGGATGCCCTCCTAGAAAAATCATCTTTTGAGGTGGTCCAGTCATCAAGGCATTTTTCGACATCTCCGTGATTGTTGAAGTAAATAAGCAAAAATTAATATCTAAAACTGTCCAACCTAAAGTGTCCATCGACCTAATAATACCATAAAATATGATAGTGGGGAAATCCATTTTTTGTCAACGTCTAGGAAGGCCATATAAGTTTAATAACGGTGAACCATTCAAGTCTGGCTGGTAATTTAGCAATATATCCAAATTTTTTCTTTTATTAATTTCTAGATTCTCTAAAAGATTTATTTTTTTGGATTTATTCTCATTATGTAACATGACGGTTTGATAATGGGGAACCCTTTAAGTCCTTTACTTGAATTAAATCATCATTTTATAATAAACGTCCCGAAGGGCATTTACTAATATTCCGGTTCTATCGGGTTGAATTCGGTTCTAACTTAAAATTGCCACTTCAAAAACTTATATCTAAGGCCTTACTCACTAGAATACCTTAAAGTCTAATAACTTATTTACACTAAACTAATTGTAAATGTAACGCACAAGCGCACTATTATCTGCTTTGCACTAGCAGAATCACTTAGCTAACTCAAAAGGCTTCACTCTCCTGAGTCTTCTCTTCACTCTCTTCAGTTTTCTGTAGCAACAAAATGACATAAGAGATTAGACCAACAAATGTGAACTGACATGTGTTTTCAGCGCCATCTCTTAAAAGAATACGAATTATTAACCTTCGGCGGATAATGGCATCCATGAAGTGGTTTATTTAATTGAAGTAACAGAAATAGATCACACAGTGCCATATCTGGTAAATGCGATGCTTGTGGAAGGGTATTTGGTCTTCCAACATAACAAATTTTAGCGAAACAGTTATTTTATTTAAACAATTCTCATGTATTCATTAGTACCTTTAAAAGAATATCTTTTAGACAGTTAGCCATCATAAAGACAAGTGTAATAAAATATCTAGTAAGTGCATGATTCCGTTTTAGATAGGATTGTTTTTAAGATTATTGTTAATCGACATTTATTTACGATGGGGGTGCGTGCTGATTATCTTTAATGAATGCTTCCTCTCGCAGAGTATCACAAAGTCTTTCTTAGAATAGGACCGAGTTAAAATAGAATGAGACCTCGATTAAAAGATTAAAGAGAAAAGTTTTTAGTCTATGTAATTTTTAGACTATGCTTAGTCTATACATTGTTTAGGACATGATATAGGCGTCATGTAGAAGGATTATATTTCATTCGTCAGAGGTTTAATCATTTCAACTTTTTGCTCCGAGAAAAAAACATTTTTACTTCAGCATTAAAGTGATTCCACTGTGAAATATCCAGTCGATGGTTTTTTTTTACTTATTTGGGTTATGGCTATGACAGACGTTCGCCGGAGGCTGTTGGGACGTGTGTCACGGATGGATCTCGTCAGCACTTACATGAGGACACCACCTAGTTCTTCAGAATAAAAAAAATAAACTAGGAAAAAGGTCCACATATTCCAAAAACACTCTAAAACTATGTAATAATCTATAAAAACCATATAATAATCTATCTAATCATCTAATAATCAATCTAATAATAATTTAACTATAAAAACTATGTAATAATTACAAGCACAAATTCAGAGACAAACAAAAATAAAAATATAGAAATCAATAATTAAAACAAAAAAAAAAAAATTTAATGTGATACTTATACCTAGCCTACTTAACTAGGCATAATACTGATGAAAATGTTCAACTTTAAACTAACAATGTTAAAGTGTACGGGATCTTATTTAGTTAACGTGAAACACAAAAGGGTGGTAGACCAATAGTGATTGGATAATAGTGAAAATAATTACAAAATAATGTCTGGCCTTTATCCTTTATGGAGATGGTTAAATATCCAGCTATTGAAAAGTTCGGTAACTAAAATGAGCGAGAAATAGTCTGTTACCATAAATGTCTAAATGTAACCAAAATATGCCGTATCTATAATGTCCGTCTAAAACCATCTAAAAAAATTACCAAAAGTAAATAAGGCTGTGCAGGGCTTGGCCAACTAATGAACATTCCTCTAATGAAGGGATTACTTAACCTGAACTGTCTGTGGCGCTGACTACTAAGTCGTTCACGCTTAAGTCATGTTCGCCTTTTTGGTATAGAGAAGAGTGATCAGCATGAAACTCGGTTTTTAACTGTCGCCGCGAATTATTCAGGTGCGCTTTGATGCAAGATATGCGCAAGACTGCAGTGCCCGATAATTTTTAATCGCTACATTCTTTTAAAAAAGACTCCAAGATCTCGAGAGATTTGTGAAGTAGAGAGGACTTAACTATCAAAATGTTTAACTTAAAAACGGCATATTTATTATAATTAAAAACTAAATTGCACCATTAAAGGTGAACTATTAAAAACTATCAAAATGTTTAACTTAAAAACGGCATATTTATTATAATTAAAAACTAAATTGCACCATTAAAGGTGAACTATTAAAAACTTAATCTGCTTAAGGAATTTGTCGAGTTTTCAATTTGCGTTGTGCCCTGCATCAGGACGCCCCTCGAACGACATTCAACCAAAGAGCGTTCACTCAAACTTGTTCGCGAACCTTACAATGGAAAATCGTTTAATTCGAATTCATTTCCTGTCGGATGATTGATTTCGAACTGTCTTAATTAAAGCCAGAGATTAAACGGATCACAATACCTTTCAATTAATAAACCGGGACCTCCTTATTTTCCGCTTGAAGACGTTCCGCGCTGTTGTCAGATTGTTGTTAATGTCGATATTTAACATAATTTAGAGTTTGCTAAAAGTTTTCAGCTTACTCAGCTTGCACAGCTTACAGGCTTATTATAATGGATGATTTAGATGCAAAAATTGGAAGCGATAATATTAATCTGGAAAGAGTAATGGGTAAACATGGATTGGGTGAAATGAGTGAAAACGGTGAACTTCTCACGAACTTCTGTTCAAGTTACAACCTACTGATCGATAGTACTCTCTTCCCTCATATAGGAGTTTACAAAATAACCTGGGTTTCAGCTGTTCAAAGGAACGAAAATCAGATTGATCACATGATGATTTCAAAAAGATGGAGAACTTCGTTGTTGGATGTGCGAAACAGAAGACCATTTCTAGCGACCATCATCTTCCCACGGTTTGCACACGGCTGAAACTTGCAACAAACACCTGTAAATCTACCTGCAAACCCAATCGGATCAATCGTGATAAATCCTGGTGATGCTAACATGGTTAGTGAAACGTGCGTAGAGAAGTTTAAAAAATTGATTTGGTGTTTAATAGTAAATCTCTTCGAGTTTACCTGTAAACCCACTGTTCTAGGAAGGGAAGAGTACGACATCAGCGAACTAGCCACAACGCAAGGAATAAGAATCGATGTACGTTTTGCTAACCAGCTTAGCATCATCAGGAGATGATGATTAAAACTTCGAATCATAATATCGAAGGCCTGTTTTCTAGCTAGATCTTTATTTAGCTATTATAAAAATACTTTCCATAAAACTCACAATATTAATGAATTATTCTACCTGTCTCTAGTAGGATCTCCAAGCTAAGCGTATCTATACGAATATATATTTTGCACAGTTTTTTAAAATCAAACAATGCTTTATACATAAAGATGCTGGACATTTAGGAATATGAACTATTTACCACAGGTTATCTCGATTCTAAAATACAGCGTTTCGAGTTTATAATTAAAAGAATCGAATATATTAAAAGAAACAGCAGAAAGCATCGATGTGCGTTTCGCTAACCAGCTTAGCATCATCAGGAGATGATGAATAAAACTTCGAATCATAATATCGAAGGCCTGTTTTCGAGCTAGATCTTTATTTAGCTATTATAAAAATACTTTCCATAAAACTCACAATATTAATGAATTATTGTACCTGTCTCTAGTAGGATCTCCAAGCTAAGCGTATCTATACGAATATATATTTTGCACAGTTTTTTAAAATCAAACAATGCTTTATACATAAAGATGCTGGACATTTAGGAATATGAACTATTTACCACAGGTTATCTCGATTCTAAAATACAGCGTTTCGAGTTTATAATTAAAAGAATCGAATATATTAAAAGAAACAGCAGAAAGCATCGATGTGCGTTTCGCTAACCAGCTTAGCATCATCAGGAGATGATGAATAAAACTTCGAATCATAATATCGAAGGCCTGTTTTCGAGCTAGATCTTTATTTAGCTATTATAAAAATACTTTCCATAAAACTCACAATATTAATGAATTATTGTACCTGTCTCTAGTAGGATCTCCAAGCTAAGCGTATCTATACGAATATATATTTTGCACAGTTTTTTAAAATCAAACAATGCTTTATACATAAAGATGCTGGACATTTAGGAATATGAACTATTTACCACAGGTTATCTCGATTCTAAAATACAGCGTTTCGAGTTTATAATTAAAAGAATCGAATATATTAAAAGAAACAGCAGAAAGCATCGATGTGCGTTTCGCTAACCAGCTTAGCATCATCAGGAGATGATGAATAAAACTTCGAATCATAATATCGAAGGCCTGTTTTCGAGCTAGATCTTTATTTAGCTATTATAAAAATACTTTCCATAAAACTCACAATATTAATGAATTATTGTACCTGTCTCTAGTAGGATCTCCAAGCTAAGCGTATCTATACGAATATATATTTTGCACAGTTTTTTAAAATCAAACAATGCTTTATACATAAAGATGCTGGACATTTAGGAATATGAACTATTTACCACAGGTTATCTCGATTCTAAAATACAGCGTTTCGAGTTTATAATTAAAAGAATCGAATATATTAAAAGAAACAGCAGAAAGCATCGATGTGCGTTTCGCTAACCAGCTTAGCATCATCAGGAGATGATGAATAAAACTTCGAATCATAATATCGAAGGCCTGTTTTCGAGCTAGATCTTTATTTAGCTATTATAAAAATACTTTCCATAAAACTCACAATATTAATGAATTATTGTACCTGTCTCTAGTAGGATCTCCAAGCTAAGCGTATCTATACGAATATATATTTTGCACAGTTTTTTAAAATCAAACAATGCTTTATACATAAAGATGCTGGACATTTAGGAATATGAACTATTTACCACAGGTTATCTCGATTCTAAAATACAGCGTTTCGAGTTTATAATTAAAAGAAACGAATATATTAAAAGAAGCAGCAGAAAGCCTCGATGTGCGTTTCGCTAACCAGCTTAGCATCATCAGGAGATGATGATTAAAACTTCGAATCATATCAAAGGCCTTTTTTTAGATAGATCCTCGTTTAGTAATTTATAAAATATTTAAAAAAAATCACAATATTAATGAATTATTCTGTCTTTAATAGGATGTCTCCAAGCTGGGCGTCTCTATACGAATATTTATTTTGCACAGTTTTTTTAAATCAAACAAGGCTTTATACATAAATATGCTGGACATCTAGGAATAGGGACTATTTACCATCGTTATCTCGGTTCTAAAATACAGCATTTCGACTTTTCGAGATACGTTATGGTTGCCTTTTTTTAAAATGATAAAGTTAAAATATTGTGGCTTTCAAAATGATCATAGATAACTCTAATATATCGTCTGGTAATAACAAACAAATTTGGCAAGCTATTCTTTTTCGTAATGGGCGTTTTTTTCTACGTCTGGCCCGCTACCACTTTTTCAAGTTAAACTAGTTCACAAATATATAAATATTTGACTTAACGGAATAAATGAATTAAGAAGTTTGTCGATAAGATAAATTGATATCAAATTATACAGGACCTACTCCATACAGAGATTGCGCTACTATTATTTAAAAAGTGATGTTTTTCGTGAATATAACCTTTCTTAACAATACTATCAAACTGTCAAGTCGCTGCATGGTTTAGTTTGTGAATGACAGCCATTTAAATAGAATACCTTTTGTGATTTTACAATGGAAATAATTGAATTTCAAGCAGTGATAAAATATTTATCGTTGACCAACAAATGATGAGATTCAAACGGAGCTCAGTAAAGTTTATGGGGACTTTGAACTTTCGCTACGAACCCTAAAATATTGGACTGGTTAATTCAAACGTGGCCGTATAATCATTTTTGATCAAGATTGTCAAGGTCGTCTTAATTAGGTTACCACTTCAGAAATGATTGAAAAAATCCACAATGTCGTAATAAACGATAGGAGAGTGAAAGTGCGTGAGATTACTGAGACTGTGGCCATCTGATTTGAATGGGTGCAGAATATTTTAACAACTCTTTTGAACGTAAAAAAGCTATCTCTGAGATGGGCGTCGCGATTATTCACAACTGACAATAAACATAATGGTGTGTCAACTTCAAAAGTATATCTAGCGATGTTGAAATGCAATCGGAATGAACAGTCACGAACAGTCAACGAAAATTTATTTGGAAGGGTTGGGGGAATCGTATTTTTTAGAAGGTATACAAAAGACAGAAAAACGTTGGACTAGGAGTGTAGGTTAAAAAATAAAATAAATGTTACACATAATTTTTTTTCTTCCCACCACTTCGATGTTTTGACCGGTCAAATATTGAGTTGTTAGATCTGATGTGTGAGAGCTCGCGTTATCATGGTGAAGAATCCTTCTGCGTCGCTGGTTCTTTTTTCTTATTTCTTCAAACATTTTTGGTAAACAAATGGTTGTGTACCATTCAGAACTGATCGTTCTAGGATTTTTTGGTAGCACTGTAGCCATATGCCCGTTTATCCACCAACAAAACAGGCGATCATTTGCTTCGAAGTGCTTCTTGCTCGAACAACTTTTGTTGGGTTTGGCTCATTTTGAAAGACCTATACAGACGACTGTTTATTTTCGGGCTTATACGAATAGATCCAAAATTCGTGTACCAATGTCCTATACCAATATTTCCACTAATCCAATGCCATTGTCACCAATATCAAACTTTACGATGTATATGTCAGATGACGCCTGGTAACACCATCAATGCCAAATTCCGGATACATAATAAATAGCAGCCCTCGTAAGTCTAAATATTCTTGCGAAGTATTCATTCGAATGTGTCTTCGGTGGATTGTTAAAGAATGCGGCACCCATTGATATGAAAGCTTTTTCATATCCAAAAGATCATGTAAAATGTAGTGGACACGAAGTGATTTTTATTATGTATTGGGAAATTGTATTGCAAAGAAAATGACCCTTGCTTCCCAAATGTTTCGTTCTACGTTCTACGACAATAACACGTGCGTTCGCCTCGTATTTATTATTGTATATGAGATCAAGCGATACAAAAATGCACGGTAAATTATTCCCGGCAGCTTTCAGAATAAGCTGCGGGCTTTCAAAAGCTTTAATTTCGATAATGACCTTGATAACGACAAAATATGGCATTTTTGTAAATCCGCCACTATTTATTCTTCCTAAGGGAATTAAACAGGGATTAGAACGGAGTGCACATATAGATAAAAAGGGTTAATCTTACTCGTATTTTCATTCGGCACCGCCGCCGCCCTGCTCCCTTTCCCCGCCGCGTGTGTTACATCAGTATTTAGATGGGGAAGTGGAATTTTTTGATCCGATATTGGAATCAAATAAGGGTCAGTATTGGAATTAAGCCATTAATGTGTTTACGTTACTGGGAATAGATTTTTTCTTCCATTTAAAAACTGATTCCGGGGATAAACTGGGGCTTAGTATGTTTTTCTTTGTTACGGATCAATTACGAATGTGATTAGGAATACACAGTCAGAAATTAAAACAATTAATAGTAATTTAGTAAAATGTAAAGAATTATTTTACGTTTACAAATAGCACTACATTAGACGGTGTAATCAAAGCAAATACTAGTAGAAATACAAATAAATAAAGGGAGGTAACTTTATTGCTTCTCAAAATATTCTCCTCCTTCATCAATAAAGTCTCTTAGTTAGTAGAATCAATTTTTTAAACTTTCCAGAACAGAAAACAAATCACAAGGTGACAAATCAGGGCTAGACTGTGTTAACTGTGTGTGTGAGGGTTACATTGCGAAAGTAGTAATGATACGTTCCGCCCCAAAAAAATCAAGATAAGTTTCATTCCTGTTGTCCTTTTAATCCTTCGAAAGGTTTTTCCCAACCATTTTCCTAACCACATAAACTGATTTTTTATTTTGTTGCTATGTATGTCATATTTGCCATATTTTTTAGCATTAAGAAGTAATTTTCTGGTTCACTGGGGGCTTTTAAACGCTATATGTAAATTATGTTTCTTTAAACAGCGAGCTATTTGTTCTGAAATTGGACCGAAATATATAATCTTTAGAACAACAATCCATTCTCAAAAAAACTCTACAATATACATCATTTTTATAAAAAATACATATTTATATCTAAAAATCTATCGATCTATATATTATGCGCGTCTTATTACTAATTTTCAAAATTCACATTTTCAATTTAATTCAGATTAGCGGGTATATTATTGTCGCACAGTGGCATTTTTTAGTAGTTTAGGCGATATAAATTAAAAATGTTTTTTAAAACAAAATTTAATAATTTTTGTTTTGAAAAATTCTTTAATATTGTAATAATGATTAATGTTTGCTAATTAATCACCTATAGACATATTTATTTTACAATTTATACAAACTTAAATTAAAATAAATATAAATAAATGGGTGAAATAAATACCTACTCCTTTTCTAAGTTTTTGCAACAATAGAAAATGACCTAAATTTTGTAATAAGTATTATTATACTTCTATACTATTACACTGCTTTAATATTTACTTTTTAATTATTTAAATATTTAGGAATATATTTTAAAAATATTTTTGAGAAAATAAAAGAACTTTCAGATAGTAATATGTATTAAATATTTCTAGTCAGTTTAAAAGTAAAAATATTTACATTCTATAATACATTAAGGACTTTAACATTTAAAAAATTCGTCAATATGAAATTCATTAAATAATATTTGGGAAAATTTCCACAAAAATTCCACATAGTTTATATTTGGATGTTGGAAAGACAATTTTTAAAAGAAAATGAACTAGAACTATTTTTTAAATCTTATCCAACAGGGAAATTTCAATTGTCTTTCGAAAAGTTGTTATACATACATATATCTTAAAATTCTTAAATTAAAATAAAAAGTCAAGGTCAAGAAGGTTTATAATTTTAAGAAGATCTGTAGTCTGATAACAATTTTTTTAAATTAAAATTTAGGAAATATGTATGTATGTACCCCCTAATGTGTTTTTCATTTTTCCCAAATAATTTACTCTGAGCTACTATTGTATTTTTGTTCCATTTAAAATCCTCACCTAATAACTTTGACACACATACTCTAACACTACCTTATTTTTCCTATTTTGATCGCGTTCTGTGACCCATACTTCATACAATTCTCTATTTTGTATTGACAACATGTCTAAATAAAAAGTAGTTTTTAGAAACAAGGTATTTTAAAACGCCTTTAAACACTAAAAATACATTTTTAGCTTTGTGATAAAATATTAAGAACGATAGGTGCGAACTAAAATGTATATGTATGTTATATCAACTTCTCGACCTCTAGGCCACCTCTAGCTACTACGCGACGCCAACCTGTACGCAATCTTCAAGGTTTTCCTAGTAACAAGATACCCTTAATCTGCAGTTCTCGCGAAACCTGATAAACCTAAGCAATATCAACATTAGATCATCCTCCGGAACAGCTACGCAAGCGATTACATCAGCCAAAGAACCTATCTGGAAGACTTCAACAAGGTTACGCGTCCGTGACCAATTCTGCCCATACAGCACCTCCGGGACCTAAAAGAAATCCCAGGACTCATATTATTATTCTACGTCTTGCTATGTCAGTTTAAAGGAAGAATTCTTTTACTGTTCTGGAGATATGAAAAACCACCCCTTTCAACCGCCAAGGGTTGATTTTATTATTAATTTTTAAACAGAAGCTTTTTATTTTTTGATAGCTTACTTATCGTAAAAACCACAAGGCTCTACCTTTTATCGTTCCCGGGATATGAAAACCCACCCCTTTCAACCCCCCAGGGTTTTTTTTATAAGAAATACAACTACAAAGGTAAACTTAAAATGCAAAAATTTCCAACTAGAAAAACTCCATTTTAAACAAAATCAAACGTAGTCATTTAGATGGCACCCTTCTCGGCCCCCCGACCCCCCCTAAAGAGGGGAAGCTGTACATTTTGTAATGTTACATTATTATATCACTGGTACTGTAAACGCATATCAAATTTAAAGCTGATTGGGTATCAAAAGCGAAAACTGTTTTGTCCCTAACATAAAAATAGACTAACAAAACAATAACGTGAAGCTAAATAAAACTTTGTAAAAATCATATTTTTAAAAGAGGCGGCTAGGGGTGCCTAAAACACATATTAAATGTTTAGAAAAATAACCAAATTTTACGACAAAAAATACCTTACCTTAATGTGGCGTAAAGCACAGGTTTGCGGAGCTTGTAAACTTTAAAATACACAATATTTTTGGAACAAATAACATACATTTTTAAAATGTTCTTCTAAATATCACAAAATTTATCAAAAACTGTATAATCAACTTCGAAGTATTTAAATAACTGCACTTTGGCGTTTTCATATCATTCAACCTGTCAGAACAATGACAGCTCAAAACAATGCACGTTCATGCCTAACCTGGTAGTAAACAATTTAAGTCGCTTATTAAATAGGTCTCGCCAAATTGACTTTCGTTAAATAGCAGCGTAATAGATATTACAAGTTTTGACTTTCAAAATGTATTTTGTCTTTCTTTAAATAGTCTATTTTATGAATTTAAGTGAATTTCTTGGATTTGTTGATAACATTTTTGCGAATTTTTATCCCCTAAAATGGTCGACAGTGGTCGACTAGGTCTTCTTTTCCTTTGAAAGATATAAATAGCCTATTTAAAGAACATTGCAGAAATACCTAATAATAACACTAAACAGATACTTACAAAATTAAAACCACGAACACCTAAAATGAAACAAACAAATTTAATTGGATTGTTTAAATTGCGCAAGTTTATATATTGGACAAACTAAACAATATTTAAAAAACAGAATAAATGAACATAAAAAAGCATTAGAAACCTAGAACCAAACATAACTGCCCTTTCAAAAAAATTTTAGATCTTGAAAGAAATATAAAAGAAATGATTTATATAAAAAAAAAACAAATAATAGCATTAATTCCAGAAATGATATTGATAATTTAAGCTGAATATATAATGACATCATTAAATAATACATTTTCATTAAAGTTTTTTTTATTCTTTATTTTTGCATCTAATACCACAAAATGTAAAAACATCCAGAATTGTTACGTTTTAATAAAAAACAAAAAATATAAAGGTAAAAAAATTGTTAAATATATTAGTCAAAAACAACAATTATGAATTGACAATTGACAATTGGGAAATAAAATGTCAAATTCCATTTAAAAAAGTTAAATTAATTAAAAGGGAAATTACTTGTTCAATTTTAGATATAAATTTATATTTTTTATAAGTTGTTCTGAGGATGGTTTGTAAATAAACTGAAACATAAACAAAATAAAAAAAAAATTAATAAACGACCGAAAACCCCAAAAAATAATATATGTAATAAAAAAAAAAATATATATATATATATATATATATATATATATATATATATATATATATATATATATATATATATATATATATATATATTTATATATTATTATTCACGTATGAGCCCTGGTGGACCACGAAGTACAATTAGAGGCGTTTGTTGTTGTTAGTCTTCCTTTGCGCCCATACTAATTTCATTCTTTCGCTATCAGCTTTTTTCCTTTCGTCAGACCAAGATGTTCCAGTCTTCCTACATTTTTCTCTCTGGCCAACCTTCCAAACGTTAACCTTGTGTCTGAAACAGCCTCTATCCTGAATTTCACTTTGTGTAATATTTGCTGATATTAGGTCCTCTTTAATTGCCGCAATCCATTTAATTATTTGTACTTTAGCTCTACTCCTATTTTCATAAAATTCGACTATTTGTCTAGTTAGCCTACTCGGATTCATCCGTTTGATGTGTCCGTAAAACTTAAGTCTTCCTTTTCTCATATCGCTATGTATATCTGTGTATTGTTTGATTTCTTGGTTTTCTCGAAGTCGGTATGTTGTGCTATTTATTTGTTTGGGGCCTAGGATTTTTCTTATGATTTTTCTTTCCTTCTTTTCAATGTCCTCGATGTCCCTCTTTCTATTCAAAATGAGCGTTTCTGCAGCATATATACATTCTGGCTTAATAACCGTGTTGTAATGTCTCAGTTTTGTGTTTTTAGATAGGCATTTTTTGTTGTAAATATTTTGTGTAAGTCTTAATGCCGTTTCCATTTTTTGACATCTACCCTTATTGGCCGCTTTTTCCAACCCATTTTCCATGATTATTTCACCCAAATATTTGAATTGAGAGACTCGTCTGATGTTACCATATTTTGTTTTTAGAAATGGTGTTCTTAGTCTGTTGCAGGTCATGTATTGTGTCTTTTCAAAGGAAATTTGGAGTCCTACCTTTTCTGCTGTTTCTTTTAGGATTTCAATCTGTTTCTGTGCCGTTAATACATCTTGAGCTAAAATTGCTAGATCATCAGTAAATGCCAGACAATCAATTTTGATGTTGGTTCTCCCCAGTTTAATGGGCTGGTCAATATTCAGTGCCGACTTTTTTTCACGCCACTCCTGTATTACTTTTTCTAGAAATTCACAGTTAAATAAGAGTGGCGAGAGTCCATCCCCTCACACCAGTTTTAATTTCGAAGGGCTCTGAGATTAATGAGTTAACGTTGCTTTAATAATTGCCAGCGTTTTCAGATCTAGTCCTTGTTCTTTCAAGATTCGGAATAAAGATTTATATATATATATATATATATATATATATATATATATATATATATATATATATATATATATATGAAAAGAAAAGAAAAGTCTTTGATCAGTGCGTTCTGCCCGTTATGACATACGGAAGTAAAACCTGGACACTCACATCTCTGTCAATTCAAAAGCTTCGAGTAGCAGAGAGGGGAATAGAAAGGTGTATGTTTGGCATTACAAAACGGTACTGCATATGGATCAGAGAACAAACGGAGGTATGTGACATCATTGAAAGGGTAAAAAAAATGAAATGGAATGGGGCAGGCGATGCGACGAATGATGAACCAAAGTAATCCTAGAATGGATACAGCTTGATCATAAACGTCCACGAAGAAGACCAAAAACACGATGGATGGATGACATCAGTATATTGGACCCGAATTGCAGAGGAGACGACTTCGAGACCATGCGAGTTGGAAGCATGCTAGGGAGGCCTTCATCCTGCAGTGGATTGACAATGTCTGAATGATGATAATGATGATGATGATAATGATCATATATATATATATATATATATATATATATATATATATATATATATATATATATATATATATATATATATATATATATATATATTCAAATCTCAGTTCTATATCAAGGCAAATTGTTGAGACATTATATTGTAAAATATAACCGGAGTGTCTCACTTTTTCATGCAAGAATACGCTTCGAATTAAATTGTACATTCAAACTGTCACCATACCGATGTATTTTTAATTTATGGAAAGACGAACAAAAAGCTGGAGGCCACTAAACCACCCCTTGATTAGTGAGGGAACCGGCGTTGTCAGTGGCCCCTTGCTCCAATGCGGTCCCCCGTCGAGCTCAACCCCTTTGATTCGTCTGCGGGTTAGTGGACCATCTCAATTAATTTCAGAAAGTCCACGCTTTTTGTGTCATTGGAAAATCGGGTTACAGTACGTTTTTGCAAAGGGTGATGAGATATTCTGGTGACTACTGGACGTTTTTAATTAGGAAAAAATCAACAATTCTAAATGTTTGCTAAAACAACACCTTTTGCTGTATCCAGCAGTATTAAACAATGTTACGATAAAAATTAGCCCTTTGTTGCACACACACTGGCAGATATTAGGGCAGTGATAGTTCGAAGGATTATCCTTATAAAAAATGTATGATTGAGGGTCCACTCAAGTTAAGTTTGAATAATGTATTTCATAAACGTACTAAACATATCGATATACGCTACCATTTTGTCATCGATGATATTGTACATTATCTGGAAACAGTAGAGATGCCAGCTAATCTTTTAACAAAGACTGTTAAACATTACTATTTTATAAAAATGTTAGGCATTCAAGAATTATAATTATTTGTTGTTTGCTGATGTAATGGTAGTTTATCATTGTTTTTTATGTTACAATGGATATATTCACTATTTTTCTTTTTTTTTTTGGTTGAGTTGATATTTAGTGGGGGTTTGCACGGGCGTAGCCAAGGGGGGGTTTTGGGGGTTCAAACCCCCCGCCCCGAAATAAGCCAAATATTACCTAATATTATACCGAAAAAATACGAGGGGTGAAGAGAGTTAAATGATTACATTTGAATTGAATATATATGCGAACTAGTGGACGTTGCGCACAGTAACGCCATCTCTTGTCGAGTAGTATATTTTTGTTGTTTTATTTAGTTCAAACTAATCCCCCCCCCCCTCCCCCCAAACTAAATCCTGGCTACGCCCGTGGGGTGTTGTGATTAGAAATATCAACTTTAGTGTAAATGCTGCCTGGTCTGTGTTATCCTGCACAACACAGGTATAGAATATACTAGGTATAATAGCCGTTGGTCTATTGATTATATTCTGCTTTTATAAAAAAATGAAATATAATATTCGATCAACAGCGAATGTAGAAACATGTGTTTTATTTTAATGATCTACCAGATAGGTGAGACTCATCATCACAGGACCATTTTTGATTTTTTGCAAACTTTCACAGAAGGGGAGTAAAATTTTTCGACAAGTGACAAAACATTAAAATTGCTGATTTCAGGATATTAAGTGCTCCGAAACGCGTCAATTCCGAATCTAGCTCCAAAATTTCAATTAAACGTCTAGTTTCCGAAAAATGAGCATTTAAAAATTCGAAGGATATCAAAAAATCAAAAATCAGTTTTTTCGTGAATATTTCAAAAACTATTAGAGATAGTGATGCGCGCTTTTTGCAAGTTGATTCTACGTAAAATTATCCACCAGGTAGGAGTCTCATCACCATAGGACCATTTTTAATTTTTTGCAAACTTTCACAGGGGAGGTGACCAATGACAATGACAAAAAATTATAATTCTTACTTTCCGAATCTGGCCGGAACAAACCGGAACAAAGCTAGACAATAAATAGTCCACCTCTGAGATAGAGTACTTAGCGCGTTTTTTTTAACGTGGTTTCCCCAGTAGGCCTATTCCACAGGTCTGTTGTGATTCTGTTTAATTGGAAACTATTGCATAATAACACATATTAGCTAAGGTTGGAATTGATAAAAGCGATGGAAATTAAAAAACAGTAGAAAAATGTATTCGTCCGATTCATAATCTTCAATTACTTCTTCTTGATCTTCTTCTTCATCCTGGGTGTAAGTGAATTGCGTCAGTAGCGATGTATCGCATGTCTCTTCGATGGTAGCAAACGAATCCTCTACTGTTGGTGATTCAACATTAGAACACGACTGCCCTTGACAATTCGCACATGCCAGAGAACTAAACAGTCCAACTTTTTTTCAACCACATTTAACATTGCATCCCTTTTTACAGTTGCAAAAAATTGTATTTAGGAGTTTTTCCGGCGCAGGTGGGAGTAAAGTCTGAATTGGTTCTAATGTATTGTCGACTAACTTCCAACCCTTTTGTCTATTGGGTCTAGCTGATAACCAAGCCACATTTGAACTTGGTAATATACCTGAAAAATATGTTGATGAGCAGCAACTGAGGTTGGAGGAAGACAAGCTAATTGCACTCGTTCCATAAAATATGTCAACGACTCTGGGATGTAATTGCTTAAATCTTCAAATATGCGACTTGGTGGAGGGTAGTTAGAATTATCAAACACTGCGGATTGAATATCTTCGCGAATGATAGCTGCAGCTACTTCTAGGATTCTGAATGATGCTCCTGATTTTTCAGTGATGATAAGTTTATCACCATTCTTTAGTTTTAGTCGCAGCTGTGATCTAAAGTTGTAATTTTGCAAACATTTCTTAGTTCGTTTAAAGTGAACTGACAGCCATCGCTATTTTCTATGTAAGTATATATTTCCTCCATTGCCAGATTCGTAGTTTCGTCTTTAGGACGACCGACTTTAGCCCCAGTGGAAGGTTTCATGAAACAAATATAGCAATCACGATGATACTTAGCTTCAGCAGCAACTAAATCATATTCAAGTTCGATTAGCGCAATAACAGCTTCTGCTATAGCATCGGAACGAGTCCGAGCTACTTTCGAATTGAATCTTTGAATTGAAGTCTATTTACTTGGCTAATTTGACGGCGAAAATCCCAGGATTTTCTTCTCTAATAATCTTCGTTCAATTACTTGCTGCAAAATAAGCATAGTTTTTTAAAACAAAAAGCACAAGATTAGATTAAAACAAGATTCACTTATACGTCATCTACGTGGTACCAGGAGGACTTACTGTAGATGTACTGGCTTCTTGTTCTTCACGTTGTCTTTTATTAGCTGCAGCAGTAGAAGACTTTCGAGTATAATTTTGACGACAAATTTCGTGTACTGTCGCTGATTTTTAAGATATTCTGAAAATTTATCAACTCGTTCGATACTTGCATTGATTAATGTCTTCATACCATGTTCAACAGTAACATTTTCACTTTCAGTTAAAAGTTTAGCACAAATAAAACAATATTTTGACATTTTTATTATAAAACTCAAAACAGCCCGAAATAGGTTAGAATAAACACGTGTGTTCACTACGGAGTGGCGCTCAAGACTAACGGTATTTCATTTTTTGGGTATTCTGACATAAAACAGGTACGACCTAGCCACGCACACAATTGAACAGAGAGATAGATGTTGTCTCAAGGTTACACTGGTGTATAAATTAAGGGACTGGGTTTCTTATTTTATTTTATTTTATTTTATTTTATTTATTAACAGCCATAAATTCTAATACATTAAATATACAAACAGTAAATATACATAATAAAATATGTTGAAATGGTTGGGGTCCGGTTCCGTCTCTGCGCCCGGACATCGTGAGGTTGGATCCTTCGTCTACTTTGTAGTCTGCTCTTCTGGGATTTCGTGTTCATTGATGATTCTTTTTCACATTGCTCTTTTGGCGTCGCCCTGTGATTTGTTGAAGTTAGGATTGATTTGGGGTCATCATTGCCGGGGCTACTCAATTCACCCCGTCTCAAACCCTTTTAGACCTGCGGGTACGCAGGTCTTAGTTTGATTTGATGATTTGATTCAAAATCAGTTCCAGTCTAGACGTACTGGGCCATGATTTTGATCTGGTCGAGTGAGGAGTCGGCCGTCATCAACTCCTCCTTCAACTGGCGGGCCATTGTGAGCATCATCGAGATGTCCATGAACTGGTTGATCTCCCGGATTTCCTGGATCAGGTCCTGGTAATCCATGAAGAGCTTTTTATGATCCGTTGGTATTTGCGGCTGCTCTGGGGTTGGTTCTGTCGGCGTCGGTTGCGGTGCCTGTACCGGTGCTGGTTGTGGGGGTTGTAGTCCTTTGACTGCGTCGGTGTACGACGTCTTCGCCTGGGTCTTCTTCCACGCTTGCGGTGCTGGTTTGGTGTTTTTCGCAGGGGTTGATTCCTTCGTCTTGTTTTTCTTCTTCAGGTACTCTGCTAGTGCCGGGCACCTGGGGAAGTTGGCTGCGTGATCCTCCGCACAGTTCGCGCACTTTAGGGGAATGTGTTCGTTTATTCCCCTTTTTCGCAAACAGGACTGGGTTTCATTTTACTTGATATTCTCATAGTTATACTTATGTATATTTTATATTTTAAACGTAAGTTACAATCACCGATAAAAATATTTTTACTTATATTACAGCTACAGAGATGTATATACGTGACGTACTTATGCATTTTATGACGCTTACAACTATTTAAATCGTTATATCTCAGGAACGGTGGCTCTTAGAAAAAAAATTATGGATACCTTTTTTTATAGATAATTTTATGGCCTACAATTTTTGTCTAAAGTAATTTTATGATAAAACTTACCGTTTTGATGAAAATTGCGAAACAACCCATTTTTTTCACCTTTGACCTCGAGTAAATTTTTTTTTCCACGTACCGTAACGATAGGGAATTTTGAAATGTTATTTTTAATTATGTTTTGAACAATTTTACTCACTTCCAACTTGATGTGAACTTATATACCTTAACTCCTATTTTTCTGTCTAATTTGACCGGACTAAAAATGATAATTATCCATTTAAAAAATGTATGACTATATATTCTGAGATGATTATTAAAAGTCAAAATTTTAACTCTAAACAGGAAATAAATAAAGTTGTGGATGAGAAACCCCGATTTCTGTAAGTTTACCATTGATACTGTTCATTTCTAATAATCAAATTTTAGACACTGAAGAATATACTGAACTGAAGAATAGATATATATATATATATATATATATATATATATATATATATATATATATATATATATATATATATATATATATATATATAAACACACACACACATTATGGGAAGTTATTCATGGAAAGAAAGTATCTCCAACCTGAATTGATAAATGTGGATATAAAGAAAGAAAACTTTCCAGGATACGCTACTTCACGAAATGGTAATGTGACTGGCTATTAAGATCATGTGACCTCACTTCGTTGCATTCAAAGTTTTTAAAATGAATCAATCAATCAATAGTAGAGTCAAAATAATAAATATATGCAACAGGTTATTTGTTATTAAACTTGTTATTCATTTTGTTATTAAAAAATAAATAAATATGTTTGTTTATCTATCTTTATTTTTTTCTTTCTACATATTTCAAGTACTTTCAAAATAGAACAAAATAAAACTTAGAAACTTTTAAAATTCCGTAATAAAATCTAAAAAAAAAATCGTTCTTTTGATGTCTGAGTTATATGAAGCGTGAAGCGCGAAATATAAAAATTTTATGTTGGTTATAAAGCGGCGTTTCATAATATTTTTACTAGGATATCTGTAATAGTCCAAAGAGATTTCCACGGTCTCATACGTAATTGTAAAACAATACATAAAACAAAGTGTTCCATTTTTCTTTTACGCAAGACTTTTACTTTCATTTAAATTTTATCGCGTATAGTTTTTTTATGGATGTTTTTTACGAGAACAGTAATAACGCAGATGTATGTGAATATTATAAATTATATACCCATCAATTTGAACAACATATTATATTCAAAAAGTAAGGATATTTTAAAACACAATGTGATCAGGAAAACTGATTAAAACAGTAGCAGGATTACATTGATTCAAATAGTAGACATTTAGTTTACTAAAACAATTGATGTATATCTTAATGTGACGTGAATCGTTTTGAATGTATTGAGATGTGAAAAATTAGTGGTGGTAATTTGAACCTTGACATTAATAGTACACCTTACATTAATAGAACCATTAATAGAACCTTGACATTAATAGGACAATAAAGTGTAAGTTTTTCTTTTTTTTTTAACAAGACATGCCAAATGCTAAAACCCATGGAATAAATGGCTATAAGAATATTACATTTTATTTTCAAATAATACTTTAAGACACCAATTACATCTTGTATAAAGAAATATTAAATTTACTGAACATTTAGAAGAAAATATATTTTGAAATTCTTCAGCCGTAGTTTCGAAAAAGAAACAGAAATCTAATGTCTTTATTGTATAAAGAGAGAATATAAATTAAATGAAACGTGTAACTCTTTTATATTTTTTCCTCTGCTACGACTGAGATTGGATCAATAGACCCACATGACCGTTAGAGAAAGTGAAGATATCAATTATGATAACTTTTTGTTGGCGAATCCTCGCTGATTAGAGGATTTTCTAACTGACGGGAAATAGATAGGGAAACGGATGTAGCACTGAACGTTTCAATAATCGATATATTTTTTTTTGGATTGATAAAGGAGTGTATTTTTCACTACCTGATGTATGCCCGATCAAGTTATTTCACTTTTCAGTAATTTCAGAATATTGAAAATTATAAAAAAATATAACAGTATTTTTAAAATTAGATCAATTTATATATTGGAACTTGCGAAAATACTACATTTAAAAAGATTTACGACAATGCACTAAATCATTACTACTAAACCATTCAATCAATATTGCCTTGACGTACTTATGGAGAATCAATTAATCCTTTTCTTTTTTTTTTTCCCTTGTCTCTTCTCATCTTCCTCTCACTTTCCCTCCTCCACACTTCCCTCCTCACACATCCCCCCTCTACATCTGTCCCCCTCTTCAACCTCCTATCCCCACCCCTGCACTCTCTCCCTTCCTCCTCCCTTCTCTCACTTTCCGCCCTCTCCTTGTCCCTCTCTCCTCTCCCTTAATCCCTCACTCTCGCAATCCCCGCAATCCGCTCTTCTTCTTGTCTCCTCTCCTCTGTCTTTTACCCTCTCTATCACCCTCTCTATCACCCTCCCTCTCCACCTACATCTCCCTCACACTTTCTTGTCTCACTGTCGCCCTATCATCCTCTCTTTTTCACGCTACCCTCCCTCTTCCTATCAATCTCCCTTACTCAACACTCTCTTTCTCCTTCCTTATCTCCATATACTTTTCTCTATCACTCCTCCATCCCATCCCTCTTTCTCTCTTCCTCTCTCTAGTAAATATAGTGGTTGTGAAAAAGTATTTATTCAATTTGTAACAAAAAATTGATGAGTGATTATTATCTAAAAAAAAAAAGAATTGTTTTGCAATGAATCTAATATTTAGCCTCTGATACTCAATCGACGAACATCTTTGATTTTGATAAGGTTTTTTTCACTGTTTAACGTGGAAGGTCTTTTTGAACGACGTTCAAACTTTAAGTGCTTCTCTGCCATCACTAATGTCCTTTTTGAAATAAATTAAAACATGTTTTATACATAGCTTCATCGCCATAATAGTTTCTTAACTGCGTTAATGTAATAGATCAAAACATTTCGTATTTAGACAAAATTGAATGTAAATTCTAAATACATTTCTCGATAAATTTATCCATTTTATAAAAGCATTGACAAACCTGTTTAACAATATTACAATAAACGTTATAATTTCGAACTTAACAGACGAAATGATAAG
This sequence comes from Cosmopolites sordidus, assembly GCA_031761425.1. Taxonomy (NCBI): domain Eukaryota; kingdom Metazoa; phylum Arthropoda; class Insecta; order Coleoptera; family Curculionidae; genus Cosmopolites; species Cosmopolites sordidus. The sequence continues at coordinate 90,010 of JARFXV010001320.1, read as the reverse complement.
AAAATTATCTATGATCTCAACGACAGTCATACCAAAAAACAAACTGTTGTTACAAGATAAATAGTTAGTTTTTCAAACTATAGTTTTCTGGAGTTTAGGACAGTATTTGGGTCACTGAAAAAACCTCAATAAATTTGCTTGCTTTGATTTTACATGATCAATATTATTTACTTTGAATTATAAAAGAATTAAATTGAAATATCCTTTTTGCTGACGTAGAAAATCAATATTCTTCATGTGAAACATATTATAAAAAGAGTAAAAAAGACTTTACTTACATAATACACCGTAAAAATGCCTTTGACATTTCGAAGAGGGTGATATCTGAATATGGAAGTATTTGCTATTGACATGTATAGAAAAGAATTTCAATTCCAGAGTTCTTTCACCGAAGATAAAACCCGTTTAAACGTCACATATTACACACACATATATAACAGATTTATTTTTAAGTTTTTTGAATATATCTAACACTTTGAGTTATACTACATATTCTATATCAAAGGTTTTAATGTTTGATTAGGCGTGTTTCTGTCTGGATGAGAGGGCATCCTCAAATATGTCACGACCTCTTGGGTATTTTCGAATAGTCCTATTTTGCCCATCCGGAAAGAGTAAGCCTCTTACACAAAAGATCGGGAAGGCCCCGAAATCTCGTTTTTGACCTGGACGGGTTTTAGGCTTTGTAAGTTTGTCCTGCTGTTGAATTTATGGTAATATATAATAGGTTCACGGTATGTTAGAAATCTTCAAATACACAGCTTGACAATACATAGCAAATCCTAAAACATTATTTGTATTGCTGCAGAAAAATAAAAATGCAAAGAAATGTAAAAAATATAGAAATTTAATATAGATATAAAATATAATTTAAAAAGTGTGAGAAGAGAACAACCAGAAAAAGTAACGTACACAGTGTACACAAAATGTAAGAACTTTATAAATATGTCATAATTTTTCCGATGAATATATAGATATTAAATTTCATGTAAGTATATTTTTATTGTTTTATTCAATTATTTATTCTCAAGAATATGAAAATATCGCGGACATATCTTCTCCGTAAAGTACTAAATGCTTCCTGGAGAAACAGAGCTATACCAAGGGACTGTGAAACAATAGAAAATAAAATTGCAATCTCATTTTTACGTTGAGATATATGATGATTATGATAAAAACCTTCGAAATAAAAAATAAGTTAAATTTGTGTTTTATGGATATTCATCATTCGACAGCGATGGCACACTGGCCATCGACAGTGTTGCCCGGATAAGAATATGGCTCTACGTAATAAAGGAGTGAATTAACACATTATAGAGGTAATCCAATCTCTATACTGTTGGAATTATGTCAGAACAAATAAAATGAGCTCAAACGAATATATAACAAGTAAGGGTGTTAGACAGGGTGATATTTTGAGCCCGCTATTCATCCCTATCAGTTATATGAAGTAGATATAAATATTCGAAGAGCTAGGATGGCCGTGCATAAACTTGCAACAGTTGAAATAAAGGAACTGATTTATACGAACGATCTGCTGTTGCTTGGGGAAACAGAAACTCAGCTGCAGAATTATTTGGATGCGTGGAACAAGGCATTCATGAAAAATGGCTTAAGCATACATGTGGATAAGACACAGTTGACACATTTAAATACCTGGGGGTCTACTCGGAGCAACAGGGAAATTGGGAATGTGATCTAACAAACATAATAGATAATGCTACTAAAGCTTGTTATGAAATATACTAACCCTTTTTCTGTAGAAGGGGAATTAATAAGTTTATTGCTCGGTGATAGCGAAAAGGAAAACTAAAAGTGTTCGAGATGAGAGTGTTGAGAAGGACTGAAGGGGTGACATGGTGGAATAGATTGAGAAATAACGAGATAAGTGAGAGATTAAGAGAAAACTAATTGCTAGGGTTCTGGCACCTCGTGCGAATGTCAAATATGTGGGTGGTGAAGAGAGTGTGGGACATGGGAATATATGGAGAGAGGAAGAGATGAAGACCGAGTAAAACTTGAAACAAGTTGATCGCTGAAAGTCTGGTGAGGCGAGGAATTGCTTGGGAGGGAGATGGCCAGAGACAGATAGAAATGGAGAAGATTCCACCAAGGGGGTTGATGGATAGCCTAAACCTCTACACCCAGTAGGGTAGAAGAGGTAAAGACTAACTAACTAAGTAAGTAAGTAAGTAAAATTGGATTGGACTTCTGTCTTTTCAGATTGGAATATGAATGAAAAAGTGATTGTGTTTCTTTCAGGGTGCGTCTATAGTGAATCAGAAGTTCTAAAAATTGGAAAGTGATATTCAGGTTTCATGAGAAGATGACATTCCACAACAAACAGTAAGAGTTAGATTTTTTAGATTTTAGTTAGCTAGAGTTTTAATTTATTGTTTTTTTTTAACAAGCATATTGATTTTTTAATGTTAGTGTCTTTTTTATATTTTCTGAATAAATTATAATAATTAGAATTATTATAGGCTTTCAAAAAAGAGCAGGCAATTAAAAAAGAAATGAGTATGGGGAATGACGTACAATTTTTTATTTTGATGTGCGTTCAACATTTTGACTATTATAGGTGATGTGTCGATTCAATCGTTTCTTAATGGAAATTGTCTGTAGTTTAAAGTAGTTACAAAAAAAATACATACCAGAAGCCATGGTACTGATTATGTCTGGGAAGCACTGAAATTGATAAAGTTTCAGAAGCTCACTACAAACGATATAACTACAAATAATTTAGCACTAATTTCATTTCTAGTTTTCGCATTATTATCAATATTTCCTTCCTTGAACAATATCTATTGTTTTTCCATCATAAGTACTGACACCACACAAAAAAAAGAACTATACTACATTTATTAGAATCGTTTGTATGCAAAAAAATCGAGTATTCTTTAATGTGGGTTCCAGCGTGATATAGCTGGCCCGTTTCTCCACCACACTCTGTATTAGAAGTTCCTTAATTACAGATATTTTCGTTTTGGTCCCCATATTTTTCATTAAAAAGATATCTTTTGTCCTCGCCAATTTATTTGAACCAAATGCTATCCGCTCCTAATTGCGTTTTTTTCTCTCTCGCTCTTTCTCTCTGTTAGCTTTCGAACAAATTAAAAACCGTCCTCTCTTTTAAAAAGAAAAGCGAAATTAAACGGTACACAAACATGTTTCAAAGTATATTTTTTGAGGGTCGACTTCCTACCCCTTTTAAATTTCAATTTGGACGTTTTTTTACTTTTTTGGAACTCAGAATCGTCTAAAAAATTGAACGGCAATCTCTTTGGTTTTAGGAAACGTTGATTATGCTTCGGAAAAAAAGTAATTAAAGTAAGACTGTGGATTTTTCGATTCGTCTTGTAATAATACCGAGTGATTTGCAACTTTGTCGCATTTAGAATGTTTAAGTAACATGGTAGCAAAAATTTTAAAACAAAAATAGCATCATAACGTCCTGCCCATCTAGTGGGGTTCAATGTTTTTAATGTTACCGAATTTTAAGACCCCCTTTCTTTATTAGATATAAAACTTAATAAGATATTCTATCTTTTGATACCATGATACCTTTGGAATAATTAATTCTGCATAATTTTATTAGCGCTTAGATTTCTCGAAGTGCATATATGCGAACTTCAACTAAAACCGCTCCGAAATGAATATCAATTCAATTTATTGCTTTTTTTTTTAACAAGTATATTGATTCCTTAATGTTAGTGTCTTTTTTATATTTTCTGAATAAATTATAATAACTAGAATTAATACAGACTTTCAAAAAAGAGCAGGCAATTAAAAAAGAAACGTGTATGGTGAATGACGTACAATTTTTTATTTTGCTAATTATTTAACACTAAATACCGGAAAAATAACTTATATCTAAATAATTATCAGAAATTAAGAACAGAATAATGTTAGAACAATTTTTGAATAAAAAAAAATATAGCAATAGCGAGGATTTGAACCCCAAACTGTTAAGTCAGAGCTCCATAAAAAGTTTAAAATGTTGCCTTGGATACACGTAAGAAGGCAGCACCGCTTGAAACATTTTCCATCGTCCCTTGTATGATTGGAATACCTTCTTATATATTGTCTTAATAATAATAATAATAATAATAATTTATTGAATCCTCAAGAAAATACAAATATGCATGGATCAAGTCAAAACAAGAGCATGATCATTGCCACACTTCTGTGCATACAAAGAATATATTTAACATATAAACCTACATATAACTATTTTATTCTTAATAAGGTATATAATTTAATAATTTAATAAAGTATTTATTCAATCACCACAACAATAAAAATATCCATGATTAAGTCGGATTGACAGAATTGACAGAATGTTCATTGACACGACTTCAGAAATAATACATGAAATGATAATCTTGCACAAATAAACATTGTATACATAAATAAGCATTGAATCTAATTATTGATACGATATATATTCTTCTAAACTATAAAAACTTTGACTTATAAGAAATTCGCGGACTAATTTTTTAAATTCGTTGTCATTCTGAACATGCTTAAATCGCTGTGGCAACTTATTATACAGTTTCACACCCCTATAGTAAACATTATGTTCAACTATCTTACATGAATGTATTGGTAAAACAAGTTCATCAGAGCCTCGTGTGTCATAGTGATGAAAATCACTATGGACCCAAAACAGATCCTTGGGGCACTCCAGAAATAATTCTTAATCTTTCAGATGTTGCTTCATCAATCTGTACAACTTGGTGTCGGTCAAACAAGTAAGATTGCAACTACTCTCTCACCCGACCCCTCAAGACATAATGAGGAAGTTTGTCCAGCAGTATTGCCTGATCCACCAGATCGAAAGCCTTACTTAGATCCATAAATAGACCAACACATTTGTAATCATCGTTTAGGTTTTCATATATCTTATTTAAAAATTCACAGATTTCAATATATTGTGATGATTTCAATATATTAAAGCGCACAAGAAAGGGCATGATCTACTCATACACTATACGCTCCAACAGTTTAGATAACGTAGGTAGAATAGCTATTGGTCTATAGTTGGAGAGGGAGAGCCGGTCACCTCTCTTGAAGACAGGAATTACTTTGGATGTTTTTAATGCCCTCGGAAAAATACTAGTATATAACTGCATTGACAGCTGGGGCCATTTATGGGCAAATTCCGGTATTATATTTACAGACCTTGTATACAGGGTGCGGAAAATAAGTTTCCTAGTTTGTTCGTTCAGAAAAATTTGAACGAAACATAATGAATAAATCATGTACACAACAATGAAAGTTTTATTCTGGATATTTTTTATTACACATGAAAAATCACGTCGACCGAGTGACCACCGTTCTCAAGCTCGCGCACATGGGCTGCATTGTAGTCTTAAATTACTAATATCTATTTTATGGTCATGCTCGAGTACAACAGAAGATTTTTCATTTATCACATATCTAATGTGGGCAATGAGTTCTTTATATCTTTTAGTTTGCCCAATATAGAGTCGATCGCAATCTTAACAACTAATTTCATAAATCTCCGATGTTTCATGTTAATTTCCTTTATGTTTTGTAAAATCCAGCACTTTTTTTAACTTATTGTATGGTTTGTAGGCTACCTAAATGTCCATCTTTTATCAAGCCCTCGGGTGAATTGGGCATCAAACGGTATTACCATGATTTTAATTTTGTTCTGTTCCTTTAGGAAAGTCGAAGATTCTTTCAATCGTGTTCTAATTAATCTAATTAATTTTAACTATATTTTATAATTATCTTTGTTTAAAGGAAAACTAATTAATAAATCTGTCATAAAATTTACATTAGCCATTTTAATATGGAAGCTATGATTCAAATCGTTAGGAATGCTTCTCGAAGTGGTGGGGTTTTTTGAAGGAAAAACTTTTTTAGCCGTTTATTGCATATTTTTTGTGCAAAATGCTTATTTATAAACTAACATCATTCAATTTCACCATTAGAACTTTAATATAAGTAATATAATTAATTTTTCTAAATGTCCATTTTCTATATTTGTTTAAATCCACAATTCTACGTGACAAAAATTATACATTTTTAAATTATATATTTAAATTATTCCAAAGTTTCAAGTTTTCACTTTCACTATAGACAGTCGCCATGACTGCCCACCTTCTTTTTTTATATCAAAATCCAATATATTATTTAGCATACATATAGAAGCAATATTTATTAAATTTTGACTGGACATGTTGATTTAAAATATGTTGAAATGTCTTAGACAGTCAAAAGAGAGGATTTGAGGAAAAAAACTCCCTGGTGAGCCATCAACCACTACCATAGTTGTTGGTGTGTATAAGGTGGGATCAGCTGGCCGACGTGTAACTATGAAGTGCTTCAATCTGGTTAAATCACGTGCTGCTCTACAGGAAAAAATAGTTTATACTGCCAAGAAAAGAAGCAAGAAGTCATTTTGTTTCAGTACAACGCTCAGCCGCATATTGCAAAAATTACTCAGGAAATGAAACCCGAGTTGTGTTTTGGAATTTTATCGCACTTGGCGTATTCTCCAGACTTAGTCCTTTCGGATTTTCATCTCTTTGGATCGCTGCAACATCACCTGATTGATGGCTGCTTCGTATCTCTTGAGAAAGCCGAAAACCTACTCAATAACTGTATCACATCAAATCCATCAAGTTTTTTCGATCTGGGATTCGAATATTATCTGAAGCTGTATAGAAAGTGAGGGAGATGTATTTTTGTATTTTTGTATTTGTATTTGTATTTTTTTCATAAATAAATATCAAATGTGGTATAGTATACATGACTAAATATATAGAAGAAAATTATTACTGAGAATGGAGTCGGTCATATATGACGCACTCAATTCAATTCAGCAGAGAGATGATACCAAAAAATAATTAAAAGAAATAGGACAAATACCAGATGTGGCGGTTAAATATTTTTTTAACAGGTGGCGCTGGAAACAAGGTCGATTGACAGTCAGGTATTTTGTCATTTTGTTGCTACAACGGTACTTTTCAAAACGCCATTGATGTATAAACGATTTCGAGTTAGCATAATATTTTTTTCGTATTGTAAACATGTCGAGTTTCGAGCCAAATAAAGAGAATTTGTTTTTGGAAACTTACCGCGATAGATACGCTACGAAAGACGCTTGTGGGCGTTGGTTTAAACAAATCAAAAATCAAGAAAAAGATGTGGACTTGTTAGGGTTGTTGGGATAAGACGATATTCAAACTCAAAAGCAAATGACAGAGAGGTAAAATTTTGGTCGCCGAATCATTTCTGATCGCCATGAGAAAGATTCAGAAGGCAAGAAAATGAGTAGCACTTCAGTTTACCGACAAACAGATGGAAAAGCGAAAAACGGTGTGCGAAGTTTTCCTTTCTCGGCATGAAAGGAAGACTTTTTTTGCATCGGGTCGTGACTGGAGATTAAAAATGGATATGTTGCGAGGATCCAAAACATAGAAAATCATGGGTTGACCTAGGACAACCATCAACATCAACCGTAAGACCAAATCACTTTGAAAAGAAGATAATGCAGTGCATTTGGTGGGATCAAAAGCGTATCGGATACCATGAGCTTCTGACATCATGTGAAAGAGTTAATATCGTTCGGCTCTCGTTAAAAAATGATCAATTTGAACTATGCATTGATCGAAAAGCGACCAGAATGGGTTATAAGACACGGAACGCCCCATCGCATACAGCGAAAGTGGTCAGAAACACCATTTCTACACTTGGCCTCTAGACTACCACTTGTTTTCATCGATGTCTCGCACTTGATGGCTTGATGGCTGGATCACCTCAAAAGATGTAAGTTTTTTCCGGGAGGGCATCCACAAATTGCTAGAGAGATGGGAAAGTTTTTTCTTTTACCTTTCTCCTAAATTGAACGTGATTTTTTAAGAAAAAATTAAGAATTATTAACAGCCACTCAACTTATTATATATATATATATATATATATATATATATATATATATATATATATATATATATATATATATATATATATATATATTTCTATTTTGAGAAATAATAGAAATAGAAAAAAAATCGGACGCCTAAACAGAAGAGATGATGCCCTCAATCTGCCAGACATGTGAAAATCAGTAATCCACCGACAGACCGAAGCTCACCGGCTGCAGTCGGGAGAGCAACAGGCTACCACTGTGACACCTCAAACATCGTTCGAGGGGGCGAGGCCAACACAAGAATCAATAAGAAGTACGCACTATCACAATCTGCGACCTAGAAGAATATAAATATTACGAGACGGTTTCCACAGCTTTACACGGGTCAGCTAGAGACCCCCAAAAATATAAAAAGTGCCCATCTTAGGGTTTGAATCTCATTAGACATTAGTAGGAGCCTCCGGGCTAACTAAAAAACCTGGCTGAAGAAGTCGAAGTCCACAGCTTTCAGTTTTCAGACAAGCATTGAGAAGGCCAAGTGTGACCTTGGCGAAACGTCTGCACGTTCCCAACAAATAATACGCAAACGATCGGATGTACTCCTGGACATAGTCTCCGATAATAGTCTAATGTATTCTTCCATCCGCGAAACACTACGAACTAACATATATATATATATATATATATATATATATATATATATATATATATATATATATATATATATATATATATATATATATATATATATATATATATATATATATCTTCATTGAAAACGTCCTCAGTCCAAATCAAAATATATGAACCGGTCAACTTTATAATCATTTACCAAAATATGGTAACATCCTAACAAACGATCAATTTAAACCATACATTGATCAAAAAGTGCCCAGATTGGGCTGCAAGCCACGGAAAAGTGAGTTTGCAGCACGAGACAACACCCCATCACACCCAGCGAAAGCAATCAGAGACACCATTTCTGTTCTGGCTGGGACCTCTTGACTGCCAGCTATTTTCCTCGATGTCTTACGCACTTTCCATAAATACTTCAATTACGAAGATGTCGAAATATGGCTCACCCCAACAGATGTACGGTTTTTTCAGGGAGTGCATCCACAAATAGCCAGAGAGATGAAAAATATGTGCAGTTAGCGATGGCGGGTACTTTGAATAAACCATTTTTTATAATTCTCCCGTATTAAACGTCATTTTAAAGTAAAAATTTAAATTTATTAACGGCTACGCATTTTATATGTAGCAATTTAGCATTTTTGTCTCTTCGTTGAAAACGTCCTCTATTCAAATCAAAATATATGAACCTGTCAACTTTATAATCCTTTACAAAAATATTTCACACACCACGAACACCGAATTACTCAGCGGCCAAATCCTTTGAAGTCGCAAACGGCCATCCAAATAAATATTATCCTCGAAGAGAATAAAGGCCCGACTTCGTTTTGGGCAGCAGTGTTTAGTTTTATTGCCGCAGGAAGCGCGGGACCTTTTTAAAAATTTACTTCGGGCAACCCTCACATAAATCAACTTTAATTATACAAATTTAATAACTCTAAATATCGTCGTACCCCTCCTCCGTTGCTTCGCGCAACCATTATGACAGTAAAACTCCCCTTTATCTATAAAAGCTTAGTTAGTTGTCCGTTTCTATACCAGGTCTCATCAAAATATTAGACTTAATATATAGTTGAACTGCCGAGAAATTGCCCGTGCGTCATCAAATGAGGTCATCAATTGCCTATATCATAGACATTGTCTAAAAATGTTCTTTTTCCTTACCGAACGAGGGAGGAGATAAAAAAACAACTCGTATGTCTTCGGGTATGAGCTGTACGTTACAAATGCGTTACAGCAGGGTAAAGTTTCTCTATTGAGTTCAGCAGTCTTGTCTGAGTTGTCATTTGACTTGTTTTGTTATTGCGCTCTAGTGAAATTTTGTGTAAAAATGTTCTAGTTTTATTGTAAGACCCCCGTTGTAAGAAGTAATTAATTATTTTGTTATCGGTAAGTATTTTTCAGCTTGAACCCAACTGATGATGGCTTAAGGCTAGAAACCGGTCTTGGGAGACTCTTGCTGGCACTGGGTGGCGAACGAAGGAATATTAAAGCACGTGAAACACGGTTAACTTTCTTTGCTTTTCAATACTTTTCTCCACGGGGTTAAGGTTAGGTACAAGGTTAGACGGGCCACGAATGGTCTCGCACAGACTGACTGTTGCGAGGATTTACTGTAGGATGGCATGGATGGAACGGCCTCCATTCGACATGGCCAATCTATACGGACAGGGCTTTAGTCGTTCCTTCGACCGCTCTCCAGACGTTCAGCTTGAGCCTAACTGATAACGGCTTAAGGCCAGAAACCGGTCTTGTATGGCGGTTACTGGTGCTTTAGGTGGCAGATGAAAGAATGATAAAGCACCAATGTAGAGCACGAGTGAATTTATATATATATATATATATATATATATATATATATATATATATATATATATATATATATATATATATATATATATATATATATATATCCAAAAGAATACTAGGAAAACTCAATGACGCACAACCAAAGGAGTAAGCAGGATTCAGAAGTGGATTCAGTACAATGGATCACATCCAGGCCTTACAGCAGGCCATAGAAAGACATAACGAATACAGTATGCCACTGTGCATGGCTTTTATGGATTATGAAAAAGCATTTGATTTAATCTCAAAGCGGGCCATAATGAATACATTGCTTAATCAAGGTGTAGAGAAAGCCTATGTAAATCTACTAGGATTGATTTATGATGAAGCTACACCGACAGTCCACGTTGACAATCTTGAGGTTGGAAAGTTTTTTTTGTTGTTTTTATTTTACCTTTCGGTCATGACTCAAGCTTCATCAGAAAACTGTTTTGTAAGGAAACATTATTGCTATTGGTACTCTAACGTTGTTACATTTTATTTTAAAACTTACCCATTGCAGGTATTCCATACAGAATGTTTGTCATTATATTTTAAAGAATTGTTTCTAGATTTTTATCTAAGACTGACACGGAACAGGTTAATAAAATCTCTTTTAACATATTAAAACAATAATAATAAAGCAATGTTCCAAATAAAATTATAAAAAAAAATATTAAAGTAATAAAAACAAAATTATACGCTCACCGTGGATCTAGAAACGTACAGTTGATTGTAGAAAACATTTTCAAACGAGACGGCCTTGATATGGGTCGAAGTGCTGTCGCTAATACCTCTATCCAAAAAACAATAAACAAATTTACAACTAAATATTTTTTCAGCTCTTTTGGCTGTTATGTGGAGTGTAATGCCGGTTAGTGTCATTAATGTTTAAGTTAAACGTTATATGTGTTTATAAAGTGATAAAAACTTAGAAACAATGTTATAAAATATAATGACAAACATTCTATATGGAATACCTGCAATGGGTAAGTAAAAAAATAAAATGTAACAACGTTAGACTACCAACAGCAATAATATTTTCTTAGAAAACAGTTTTCTGAAGAAGGTTGAGTCATGACCGAAACGTTAAATAAAAACAAGAAAACAAAAAAAACCTGAAAACCTATATTTTATATGTTAAAATTGATACGGACCAATAAACCCAAGAAAATTATCCTATATATATATATATATATATATATATATATATATATATATATATATATATATATATATATATATATATATATATATATATATATATATATATATATATATATATATATATATATATATATATATATATATATATATATATATATATATATATATATATATATATATATATATATAGTTTTTTTCTTTGGGAAATTGGTTGTTATCGGGCTGGCGGTCTGCAGTAAAACAAGTGTTTAATCGTCTCAATATTTCGTCATTGTTTTGATGACTTCATCAGGAGACTAATTAATGACTATAGTTTAAAACATGTGTATCTAAATAACGTTCTTGAACGATGTTTATATATATATATATATATATATATATATATTAAGCATAGTTTCTTCAATGAATACAAAATTCGTGGTCGTAAACACTTCGCTTATCCAGTACACTCGTTTAAACTGTTTGAAAATAGTGTATACTATGCAGGAACTAACTTCTGTGATAACTTACCAAACAGGTTCAAGAATATTGTAGATAACAAAACCTTTACAATGTTACTGTGGAACTTTCTTGCGAGTGCAGCCTCTTGGCTAGCTTGGAAGATTAATTTACCAAATGTTGATAATGTTCTAGGTTATGAAAAATTGTTTTATTTATTATTTTATTTATTTAATTTTTTTTTTGAATATCTACAACGCTATGTTATGTTTACTTGACTTAATATAAAATGTTTCTGAAATCTCTCTTGGATTTAGTAAACTTATTATTATTATTAATGTATATATATATATATATATATATATATATATATATATATATATATATATATATATATATATATATATATATATATATATATATATATATATATATATATATATATATATATATATATATATATATATATATATATATATATATATATATATATATATATATACTTGTTCGTAATGTTTCGCGGAGGGAAGAATACATTAAACTATAGTCCGGGAGTACATACATCCGATCGTTTATGTCCCGTTTGATGGTAACGTGCAGACTGCAGACTGCGCGGATTGGGACTGCACGTTCCCAACAAACGGGACATAAACGATCGGATGTACTCCCGGATTAATAGTCTAATATATATGTTTTGACGAATGTTTTCACGGGTGGGAAATGTAACGATAGTTTCTCGGGTATCCCGTGTTAGCTTTATGTCCACTGGTGGACGGTTTCGCTGACGTTTCGATGGAATATCATCCATCATTTTCAAAGCGTACTCAATGGTGCTTCGACAACAAATGCAAATTAGCATTTGTCGTCGAGTAAACGCTTTGAAATCGATGGATGATATTCTATTGAAACGTCAGCGAAACTGTCCACCAGTGGACATTCAGTTGACAAGGATACCCGAAGTATATAACTTACATCTGATATTTTCACGGATGGTAGATAATGTTTCTAAATCATTCTGGGTGTCGATCCGTTGATTCTGTGAAGAGTCATGACGTTTTGCCAAAACTTCATTAGCATTTTCAACTGTTTTCAACAGTTCAACTGACGTGCACGGATCGTTGTGCTCGCTTTTATAGCCGGCCGGCGACTGCGCAGATTATATCGGGGTAGTTCGGGACTATTTGCGGGGCTCGACAACACTGTCGAGCGTCTGTTTATTGATTTTTCTACCTCGCCGCCACGTTGCCGCGATTCTTCTTTTTTCAGAATGGATTTTCATACTATTGGAATGTTGCGAGCGTCGTTTCGCGTATTTAGCTCACCCCTTTCTTCTATTTCAAGGGCTACTTTGATTGTTCGGACCTTATAGTTTTCAATATTCGCTATTTCTTTCGCTCCTTTAAAATTGATTTTATGTCCTGTTTGTAGATGGTGCTGGAACAGAGCGTATACCATATTATAAAGATATCATCCACGTAGCGTTTCCAAAGTTTAGGTTTTAAAGGAGCGTTGGCAAATGCCTTTGTTTCGAAGTCGGTCATGAACAGGTTGGCTATAATGGATGATAAAGATGATCCCATTGGGGCACCGTCGGTGATCGGTAAATCTGCTGGTTGAAGAAAAAATATGTATTCTTCAAGCAGTGTTCGGAGAGTTGGTGGAAACTTCCACTTCCATATATGGTGGAAACTCTTCGTTCATTGCAATTAGATCCAGGGCCTCGTCTATGGGGATACTTGGATATAGTGAGACAATGTCCAGACTTGCCAATATGTCTGTATCCTCTAATTGGAAATCTCTAATCATCCTTATCAAATGTTCTGAGTTTTGAACATAGGATTCGATAAGTTTGACGCTTGGTTGCATGTTACTTGCTAGATATTTTTCCAAATTTTGTGTTGGAGAACCAAAACTGTCCCAAATATCCTAAAAAACCCCAAGGACAAAGTTAGACTGGAAAATCATGGGGTGTACAGTATATTTTGTTTCGACTGCGACAGAACATAGGACAAACAAAAAGACGAATATCGGCCAGAATACAAGAACATAAAAGCAACTTAAAAAAACATCAATAAACATACATACAACAAACAATAAACATCATAAATAAAACAAATCAATAAACGGGCGCTCGACAGCGTTGCCGAGCGCCGCAAATAGTCCCGAACTACCCCGATATAATCTGCGCAGTCGCCGGCCGGCTATAAAAGCGAGCACCACGACCCGTGCATGTTAGTTGGACTCTTCAGTTGAAGCGGACAACACTTGAAAATACCAAATGAGATTTTGGCGAAACGTCGGGACTTCACAGTATCAACGGTTCGACACTCGATATATATATATATATATATATATATATATATATATATATATATATATATATATATATATATATATATATATATATATATAGCAAAAAATAAATAGCTTTAATAATAATGATTTATTCACCGCAAAATATAAAAACATTCAGCCATAATATCAAGCAAAGTACCCTAAGGGGATACACGCACAACCAAAAATTTTCCTCCGTATTTTAAGCGAATTCTATACATGCAGCCACCCCTCTCGCCCTCTTGAACCCCCCCGGCACTGTTACGCGCAGCCTAAATTTTATTAAAGAAGTATAAAATGTTATATGTGACAATAAACATGAACGTAACCGCATTGAAAATTAAACTTGGAAAGCGGGATTACCGGCGCAGGTTCGAAAGGAAAACCCACCGAAACGGTTGGAAAGGGCGATTTTGTTGAATGCGGGGGTGGGAAAAGGTTTTGTACGGGGATGGAACGCTGGAGAAAGCGATTTTTTCCATTTGTGTTATTTGTATATGGTTTTATCATGTAGAAGCACTCTGAAACATTATAATTCTTTTTTTAAATAAGGTTTGGTTTTCTTATTTAGAACATGGATTTTCTGTAACAATGTATTTGAATTCAAACTCGGTAATCATTTTTAAATTGTAATAATTCTTGTCAAATATAGAAGGTGTAAGGGAAATCTCTTTCGAAATTTATCCAACGGTAGGATACAAACTAAAAATACAAAAAAAAATACTTTATCCAACGGTAGGAAACGGTAGGATAAAGATTATCATTGTAAGCAAACATGTGGAAGCATATTTGGTAAAAACATTGATGAGAATATTCTTTTTGCGTTTCATTTAGGCAGTTAATAAAACACCTTTTCTCAGCTATAATCTAGTACGTCCAATTTTCAAGAACCTGCTTCTCCTTTATATCATGGCATCATTGAAATTATTTAAACTTGACTTTAGAGTATAAAGCTAAGGAGTATTTTGGTAAAAAATATTATTGTTTTTTGTGTCTATAGGACAGAAGGACAACAAAGGAACATTATAGTCAGAAAAGATTGACCTTTTGAACCTGGTACTTTAAACATAATCTTGTTAACCCAAAAAAGGTGTTTCTTCAGCCTCTCCATGTTAAGCTTGAATTAATGTTAAATATGTCAAAGCCACGGACAAAGAAGGTAATTGATCAAGTACCTAAAACAAATATTTCCTCAATTAAATCACCTAGAAGAACGGTTCTAGGTGATTTTTGTTTTCAAGAAAAATTAAATGCAAAACATTGGAATACATTAACTAAAGTTAATTTTAATTATAGATTCGTATATTTATTCGAATACATTATTCGATGAGAATATCTAAGCTTATCCTAATGACTTCATAATATGAAACAGGGTTTCAGACGCATATAACTCATGTTATGGTGTGAAAAATTCGTGTCTGTAATTTCAACTTTGACATTAAACAACAATGGTGTGTAAGTTTTCTTTTTTTGTAATAAAACAAATAAAATCTATGCTGAAATATATGGTGTAAATGGTTACAATATATGGAATATAAAAGTAATTTTTTCTAATAATTAGTGACGTTGCCAATTGTTCAAAAAATTAAACAATTAAAATTATACAAAAAAAAAACAATTCTATTTAATTTTTTGTGCATTTTCTAAATATTAGGAATATTCTTGTTTGTTTCCAGTCGACAGGGCTGTTCACTGAACATATTATCTTGCCTGTTTGCGCGCTTGTCTCTTGACATTTTTCTGTCATGGGGTGTTTAGTAATTGGTCAGCTGGAACGCGACAGGGGGGGGACACTAAATGTTAATGTGCCTTTTGTAGTATGAATTTAGCCGTGTAAATCTTAGTCACACTATTTTTATAATATGTAATAAAAACTTATATTTTATATGGTTTTATTATATTTTAAATTATTAGGTAAAAAACTTAGCTGTTCTGTCATGGAGAACTATAACAGACACTAATAATTATGAGTAACATTTACATTTCAAACAGTGTTGCCGTTATTTTGTTTCAAAGTTCTGATACTCTATTAGGAAAATTTTTACCTTCAAAAAACAAGAAGACTTTTTCCTTGACTGAGTGTCAAAATGTCAGGCACGCCATAGAAATTTCAAAAAATTCAAATATAACAAAGTTCTATTCTTTTAGACTTGTTTTCGTTTGTTATAAGTAAATATTTACTACTTTTTTGACCTTTAAAAAGTCAGACACTCTTGTTTATATTTAAGTTTTTTTTATTTTATAGTTAAGCTTAATTTATCAGTTTAGTTAGTGTTAAATTTAATCTTGTGGATTTGCATAGAAAATATTCATTATGGGGAAAGAAAAGCGTTTTTTAGAAGAAGAAAGCGATTAAGTTTTGCATCCAGATTTGACACATTTGTTGCGTGCAGATAATGACGACTAACAGAAGTTCTTCATCGGTTGCTAACTTGATTTGGTTCGTTTGGTCCAAAATTTCGTTCATTTTGAAGAGAGAAAAAAAGTCATTCTGAGAATTGCTTCGATTCGAAGTCCTGTAACACTGGAATTATTCCGAAAGCTAACTCTAACAAGAATTGTCAGAATGATTATAGCGTGTTCATATGTTTATTTTAGGATTTTTAACCATGATCCAAAACTCAAAAAAAAATAGCAAAAATATCTGTTCTTATGAAAATAAAGAATCACTGAGTAAAAAACAAAAATCAAAACGGAGACAAATTTCTCTGTGATTCTTTTTCTGTAATAAATTTGCCTAACGAACAAAATTTAAAAAAAATACAAAAATTTTCTAAAATAAATACAAACTTGAACTGACATTCTACCAAAAAATATATTGGTGAAGTTTATTGTATTTGAATACTTTATTTTTGTTTCTGTTATTGTGTGTTGAAATATTTAAACTTAATTTTTAATTGTATTAAATTAATTAAATTTTAATTGTATTATATTAAATTAATTTTTAATTGTATTGACACAGACGTTTCTTTTAATCTTCTGTATTTTGTTACCCATTCTTTTAATACCGTTTTGGAATTATTCCAATTGATTTTATGTCCCATGCGTGTTGACAAATTCTAGATTTATTAAAACCGCCCTTTCTAAGAAGGTTTTTATGTTCTTTTATTCTAACATCTAACGTTCTAGATGTCTCACCTATATAAAATTTGCCACATTCGCAGGAAATTTTATAAACCATATTTTTGGTAGTGTGTTGTTTGGTTTGGTTTCTGTTTATATAGATTTAAGAGTATTTTTGTTTCAATGTGATCTTACGCTGTATTTATTTCCTATTCTTTCCTATATGTATTTCCTATTTCCTGTTTATATAGATTTAAGAGTTTTTTTTTTCAATGTCGATCTTATGCTGTATTTATTTCCTATTCTTTCCTAGATGTATTTCCTATTTTCTGTTTATATAGATTTAACAGTATCTTTGTTTTCAATGTCGATCTTTTGCTGTATTTACTTCCTATTCTTTCCTAGATGTACTTCCTATTTTCTGTTTATATAGATTTAACAGTATTTTTGTTTTCAATGTCGATCTTTTGCTGTATTTATTTCATATTCTTTCCTATATGTATTTTCTATTTTCTGTTTATATAGATTTCATAGTATTTTTGTTTTCAATGTCGATCTTTTGCTGTATTTATTTCATATTCTTTCCTATATGTATTTCCTATTTTCTGTTTATATAGATTTCAGAGTATTTTTGTTTTCAATGTCGATCTTTTGCTGTATTTATTTCATATTCTTTCCTATATGTATTTCCTATTTTCTGTTTATATAGATTTAAGAGTAATTTTGTTTTCAATGTCGATGTTTTGCTGTATTTATTTCATATTCTTTCCTATATGTATTTCCTATTTCCTGTTTATATAGATTTAAGAGTATTTTTGTTTTCAATGTCGATCTTTTGCTGTATTTATTTCATATTCTTTCCTATATGTATTTTCTATTTCCTATTTATATAGATTTAAGAAAATTTTTGTTTTCAATGTCGATCTTATGCTGTATTTATTTCCTATTCTTTCCTATATGTATGTCCTATTTCCTGTTTATATAGATTTAAGAGTATTTTTGTTTTCAATTTCGATCTTATGCTGTATTTATTTTCTATTCTTTTGTGTCGGAAATACCGAGAATGTAGGGAATTGTGAGGTTAATTGTTTGAGAGTTATTATTGTTATTATTGTTGTTGGTAAGTTACCTGTTTTGTCTACTATCAAAAATTTTAAAATATTTATCTATGAAACTTTTTGGGTAATTGTGTTTTTAATAAAAAGTACTTTTCTTTTTATAGTGTACCAATGTTGGTACAAACAAGTGCTCTGTCATATAAACTTTTAATTACTCCTATTTTGACCGATTTTGAGTGATTGGAAAAGAAATTGAGATACCTATCTGTGTTTGTAGGTTTTCTGTAGAGTGTGTATTTTTATTATTGTGTTTTAGACCGTAGCAAAAAAGCCAAAAAAAAAACAGAAAAAACGTCAACAAGAGTTAGAAATGTCCAAAGGTTAATTAAAAAGTTCGGTTCGCTCCGCGGTCCGTAAAATCGCGTTAGATTTGTAAAATTTCGATGTTTTGACATCCACTTTGAAGCCATTATCAAGATAAGCTATATATATATATATATATATATATATATATATATATATATATATATATATATATATATATATATATATACACACATATATGAAACTTGTCAAAACACGAATAGTGATTGTTATTAAACTTAAAGATTGCACGAACTTGAGGCTAGATATCACTCTAAAGTGGGAGCACACTGATCAACTAAAATGACAAGGCACGATATGTTGCCCGAAGATGGCTGGTGGAAGAAAATCATTTTTAATGAGGAAAAAAAATTCGACGACTTTACTGGTTTTCCATTTATTTTCATGATCTCAGAACAGAAGAAAAAAATTATCGAGATTAATGCGAAGAGGTGTCTATAAAAAAATGGTTAGTTAGTGTTTTTTTCTCATCGAGTCAACTCTCATCAATATAAATATTCATTAAAACAACAAAAATGATCTTTTAATGACATGAGCGAAGCTTCACCAGTGTTTCAACACAATCATGCCTAAAAATTACAACGGGGTGGTTTAAATAAAATTATATTTCAAAAGTAAACTGGCCTGCTGTCTCTTCAGATTTGAATATCATTGAAAATATTAGGAAAATGTCGTCAAGGCGAGGTGTTAGTGAATTACAAATATGGAACATATGAAAAGTGCTATTGGGGTTTCATCATATTTCACAACAAACAATAAAACAGTTGTATGATCCTTTACCAAAAAGAATTTTTCATTTGATAAAAGATGGTGGAACGAGCACAAGATTTAATGTTGTTTGTTACGTCTTCCTCTTATTAATTTTTTTCTTTCTTTCAAAAAATTTTTGTTTAGATTATGTTAAGATGAGTTAAGATTCATTTTACTGCAGTTTTCATATTATATTTTTTCGAAAACTTAAAAATATTTATTCAAGTGTATCTAACAATTTGACAATGAATGTATATTAGGATTTACAAACTTTACCTCGCAATACAGAAAAAAGTGGGGCGCGCTACAATAAAAATAAGTACCAAAAATTTCAAATGTAGGCAACAGACACACAAATTACATTAAAAATAGCTCCGTTAATACCCGAAAAAACAATAAAAAGCACTTCCCCCCGGGCAATGTAACTAAAACCGAAGACAGTAAATATTTAATTGCGATGTGCATTTTTTATACGGCCCTGCAGAATATAAAAGGGCACACATCGGCAAGTATTATTGGGGCGTGGGTTAATTGCGCCCTGCGACAGGACTATATGCAGTAAAACGTCGCAGGCAGTCAGTCGTAAAGTGTTTATTTCAGCAGTAAACGATATACATGGTCTTAAGGGGCACCTGATCCAAAGTTTTCTATCTTTATGACATTTTGTCACGTCAATCTTACAATATTTATCATTTACATAATTAGTAGATTGCAAAATCAGTATCGACAGCAATCTGTTTGATTAATAACATAATTAATTCTTCAGTTTGTTCTACATGATGCAACCTTAGATATAAATGCACTCTACAGGGATCTCGAAAACAACGTTATGTTTTCAAATTTTAAACATTCCAAGGGAAGACCTGCCCCAAGGCAGAGGGTGCTAAGAATCACCGGGTTAGATCAGGCTGCCATTGGACTTTTGACATTGTAACGTTAAATATACGGACTATGAAAACAGAGGCCCGATTGCAAGAACTGTTTATCGAACTTGACAACATACATTGGGATATTACTGGGCTCTGTGAAACACGAAGAAAGGGTGAAGAGTTAATCAAACTGGAACCAACTGGACACGTACTCTACACTCGAGGTACGGAAAATGGCCGATGTGGAATTGGATTCATCATCAATCGAAAGCTGAAGGACAGTGTGGTAAAATTTGAAAGTACATCCGACCGATTAGCCCAATGCGTCATTCAGCTGAATAAAAAGTTTAGGCTTCAAATCGTCCAAGCTTATGCACTAACTATAAGCCATAAAGATGAGGAAATTGAGGAATTTTATGATGATGTGGCCCAGCTTTTATACAAGGAGAAATGTAGGTACAAAATCCTGATGGGTGATTTTAATGCCAGAATTGGAACAACAAGAATAGACGAAAATGCAACTGGCCCATATGGAACTGGTGAGCGACACAATAGAGGTGACAGATTAGTTGATTTTGCTGAAGGACAAGAACTATATATTATGAATTCATTCTATAAGAAAAATATCAGCAGAAAATGGACATGGAAAAGTCCATCTGGGCTCACAAGCGAAATTGACTACATCATGACCAACGATAAAACAATATTTACCAATTGTACTGTCCTTAACAATTTTAATGTTGGAAGTGACCACCGAATGGTACGAGCAAGGGTTCGGATTGACTGTCGAAAACAGCGCGAAAGAATGGTAAGATCAAAGAAGGGCAAGGTGGATTCTGGAAAACTGCTGGACAGAGGAAGCGATTTTGAGATTGCTTTGTCAAACCGGTTTGCTGCGTTACAAGATCCAGAGGAGGTGGAAATATCAGTTCAATATGAAGAAATCGTCAACAATGTACTTCAAACGGCTGCTTCAATAGCACCAGAAGAAAAATGTCTCAAACAAACAAAAATCTTCAGTGAGACTATTGATTTAATGAAGAAACGGCGAGCAATGAGAAATGTAGGTAGTCCTTTTGGCGAGTACACTGTCGAGTACACTGAGCTCTGCAAAACTATAAGAAAACGTATCAGAGACGACACGCGCCGATTCAATATGCAGCTAGTGCAAAAAACCCTGGAAGAAAACAAAGGAATTAACAAAGCTAAACAGAAGCTGAGAATCAAAAGAACGCAAATATATGCTTTAAAGCGTGAGGATGGCACAGTGTGCAGGGCGCGTACCCAAATGTTAGAGATTGTCAGAAGGTTTTATTCCCAGTTATATGAAGATCAGAGCCAGTCAGGGACAGCAATACCCACGGAAGAACAATATATAATGCCAGATATCCTAGTGGAGGAAGTAACAAATGCTATAGAATTGATGAAGAACGGCAAGGCTCCAGGAAAGGATAGTGTAACTGTCGAAATGCTAAAAGCTGGTGGTCGGACGTTACACAAAACACTGGCAAAACTATACTCACAACTATACTCACACGCAAAATTATACTCAAAATGCCTCAAAGAACAAAAAGTACCTGACTTATGGAAAAATGCAGAAGTGATCCTTTTACATAAAAAAGGAGCACAGGAAGATTTAAAGAACTACCGTCCAATAAGCCTCCTATCAGTGATGTACAAAGTTTTCACTAAGATAATTTCTAAAAGAATATTAAAAAAACTGACTGACGCACAACCAAGAGAACAAACAGGATTCAGAATTGGATTCAGTACAATGGATTACATCCAGGTTGTACAGCAGGTCATATAAAGGCACAACGAATACACCATGCTACTGTGCTTGGCTTTTATCGACTACGAAAAAGCATTTGATTCCATCTCAAAGCATGCGATAATGGATGCACTGCTTAGCCAAGCTGTAGAGAGAGCCTATGTAAACCTATTAGAATCGATATATGATAGAGCTACAGCCACAATTCACCTTGATGATCTTGAAGTGGGAATTAATATAGAACGAGGTGTACGGCAGGGTGACGCAATATCGCCTATTCTTTTCTCGGCTGGCCTTGAAGAAGTATTCCGTAAACTGGATTGGGAACAGGATGGTGTAAAGATCAATGGTGCAAACTTAAACCATCTTAGATTTGCAGACGATATTATTCTCATTTCACAAGACCCAGAGGAGCTGCAAAGGCGCATACAAGAACTGCAAAGGGCTGGCGAACCATTTGGCTTGAAAATAAACCTGAAAAAGAGTCAGGTTATGTTCAATAACTTCGCTCAGGACAGAAGAATTTCTGTTTTAGGAAGGGATTTAGAGATTGTGGACAGCTTTGTATATCTTCGGCAGAGGATTTCAATGGAGGGGAATACCGCCCGGGAGGTGGAACGGCGTGTTAAATGTGGCTGGCAGGCATTTGGTAGGCTCAACATAGTATTTAAGAGCAGACTCCCACTTTGCCCGAAAAGAAAAGTATTCGATCAGTGCGTTCTACCCGTTATGACATACAGAAGTGAAACCTGGACACTAACATCGCAATCAATTCAAAAACTTCGGGTGGCACAGAGGGGGATGGAAAGATGTATGCTTGGCATTACAAGACGAGACAGAAAGTCCTGCGCATGGATCAGGGAACAAACAAAAGTCTTTGACATTATTGGAAGAGTAAAACAATTGAAATGGAGATGGGCAGGCCATATAGCGAGGCGATGGGACGACAGATGGACCAAGGCAATCCTGGAGTGGATACCGCTTGATCGCAAACGTCCGCGAAGAAGACCGAAAGTACGATGGATTGATGACATCGTTAAGTATATTGAATAGTGTTTGAATAGTGATATGTTTGAATAGTGAAACATATTTAAATTTTTTACAAAATGGACTGCCAGAACTAATGGAAGATGTTTCGTTGGAAACAAGAAGACAAATGTGGTACCAGAATGATGGATGCCCTGCCCACTTCTCGCAGGTGGTTCGAAACTTCATGGATGCTTCGTTTCCAAATCGTCCTCATTTTTACTTGTGGGGAAGACTAAAAGACCTTGTTTTTTCAAACTCGTCCTACCACACGAGAAAACATGATTGAAATAATTAAAAATTCAATAACCAGCATTTCAAGAACGGAAATTGATGCTGCCGTTTTTAGTACTATTCGAAAAATCAATCTTTGCATTTCTAAGGATGGAAGGCATTTTGAACATTTAGAAAGGCGTTAAAGTTCAGATTCTGTTAATTATTAGACTGTTGTGCTGTTATTTTTTTTGACTATTGTTATTATTATTATCTTCGTTGTTGGCCCGTTGGCCTTTAAACACGCTCCAAATTAATATGGCACGAAGAATTTGTACCATTGCTAAGCCTGGGTAAAGTGTGAAGGAAGGCAAACATTAGGTTAATATTTTTTTTAACTTAATGCAGGTAGTAGTGAAATAATAACTGATTTTTTCAGAAAAATCGAAATATCTCTTGACATGTCAGAGATATCGATTTCGGGTTTTCACTGGATAATTCCTCTTTAAATCACCTTTTTTGCCGTGTTGTAGAAGCTGTACCATTCCATTTGAAAAAACTGGACAAAACTTCAAAAAGCTCTTGTTGAATGTAACGCCACCTCGCGGTTTCATTTATAAACTAAATAATTTATTTCCCAGATTATCTGATTGTCTCAGCAATTGCATTTTAAATGAATCCCAATTGAGGAAAATCGGTTTAGGCAAACGGACATTAGACGACTTTTTATCAAAATAGGTAATACTCTCCCCCTCCCCTCTCTTCGTGAAATTACGACAAAATGTCATAAAAGAAAGTTGTAGGAGACAGTTTGCTAATTATAACTGAGAATTTTTCTTACTCGGTTAACACTTGAAAATACACACAAAAAAAGATTTTTAAAAATGTTTAGCTCGTCACGCCCTCTTGCGGTCCTTTTAGAAGCTTAAAAATATTTTTGGTGAATTTCTCATGATCGTTTTTAGTACAATTTTTTTTCCCCAAAGCTGTGGGATAAATAGTTTGCAAGATACGGCCGCGATCCATCCTTAATGGGACACCTGGTACAAGATACTTTTAAATAATGTATTATATTTGAGATCTCAGATACAAATAGCATTTCCAAAAGTATCTTGTATTTTAGATACTGTTTATGAGGTATCTTGTACATCTCTATATATATATATATATATATATATATATATATATATATATATATATATATATATATATATATATATATATATATATATATATATATATATATATATATATATATATATATATATACCTGGATATTCCTACAGTAGACCTGAAAACACCCCAAGTTTAGCTGTGGGGTTCGGTCTCTATATACCATATTAACTTTATGCTATTAATTCATGAACATTGTAATTGTGCTACATAAAGTTGTAGATGGAATATTGCTCTCTTAAGACATTTATACCTTAGATTGCTTATTGCTTATTATCAGTGCCTTAGTATCAGAGTTAATTGCTAATTGTTATATAAAAAATATATTTTTATTCTAACCAATAGTGCTATGTTATTTTTTTTGTGTAAAGTATTTAAAATGACCCTAAATAAAACAATAAACGAAATGTTTTATGGGTGTCCAGTTTAATAGCGGCACATCTTTCCACTTTAATGATACCCATAAAACAAATCACGACTAGACTACCGAATTACCCAGAGAAATTGCCGTTTTATGTTCAACCCCATTTTCTAAAAACAGGGCCTGGGTTGACCAGGATAAGGCCATTAAAATCTTCATTGTTTTGATTTTATACCTGAGATGTGCCAGAACTAAAACTAATCGACCAGTGGTCAAGTAATTGTGCGAATTTTGCGAACAAAATATGTAATGGCGAATTTTGGTTTAGTACCTGAATGACCAGATATGATTATTACTGTAGTGAACTTACTCTTTTTTTTGTGTGGATTAGTTTTTTTAAGAAATAGAAAATTTAATATTTATAAAACAGTCATTCGACACGTTAATCGTCAAGAAGAATGGAGAAGAGAAGCTTCCAACAATTGAAATAGAGTAGATAGAGGAGTATAACAGAAAAACGAGAAAGTAGAGTAGTCGAATTAGGTAACTAGGTGAAGTTTAAGCGACACAGATCGGCGAAGTCAAGGCAAGAATGCCAGAAAGCCGAATAGCAAAGAGAATAATGGACTAGGGGACAACAGAAAGAGAGGTGCATCAAAGACACAATGAGACGATAATACTGCACTTCGAAAACTGTAGCACCCCAGGAGGAAGAAGAATCTGACGAATAAATTTTGCAGCATTCGAAAAAAACTTACTCTAAATGATACTAAATATTTAATGAATATTACTTTAATTTGTTTTTAATCAACACATTCATCTTCTGATACAAGACAGCCAGTGGTTACGACATGCCTGTAATACTCAGAGGAATCTTTTGGCGTTCGTGGTCGTTCAGGATCCGTAAAGTTCACTTGGTAAAGACCCAACTGAACGCTAAAAATAAGAGAAAATGTTTTTGATTAGTTTGAGTCAGATATGTATAAGTTGATGGTGATTATTGATATTACTTGTATCCGGAAGTCCATTCGAAATCGTCTGTTAAAGCCCATGCCATGTAACCGGTCAGATTAACATCATCTTTGTATAGAGCATCTTGTAAGTTACTTAAATAAAGCTGAAATTAATAGAAATTTATACAAAATCCTGCTATCATATTTTTTTATTTCGCTCAGCTTCATCCCATATGTATGTCTATATATATATATATATATATATATATATATATATATATATATATATATATATATATATATTGCACTATTAAAACTGTTCATGAGGTCTTTAAAGTTTTTAAAATTCTATAAGATATTTTTCGTTCGTATGCCATTACCTAAGCAGTATTTTTTTGCTTTATTAAAAGTGCTGAAATGCAATGGGTTCTCCTGCTCTACATTCTTTCATAGCAATTCTTAATTTGAAAATGGACGATTGGATATCGATACTTCTATCGTTAAGGGAACATGTATAAGATGATATAAGGATCAGGGTTATGCAGGAGTACGAGATTCTGGTTATCCTTAAAGTATTCTAGATACAAAGCCTAGCAGATCAGAGTTCTTGCGATACGAAATTACAAGAGCTGAAGAAAAAATATCACCAATAGAACGTGCATGGGATAACATTGATGGAACTCTAAAGCGATTGCACCGGTCGCCAACTATTTCAAACGTACTTTAATCACGTACAAAATCTTATTTCAAATGTAATGAAGGAAAGTCTTCACGTACCACCGATTGTTATATTTAATTCCAACAAGAAACGATTCTTTGGGAACGTAGTTTAAATACATACCTTGTGATAGCGACCTCTAGTATCCATATCGTGAATCACCGTGCCATTATCGTGATATCCATTCTCGGTAACCATTATTTCTGGTTGACCGTACTGATCACTGATCCACTTGACTAATTTTCTGGCACCCCATGGCACAACCTAACCAACAAACATTGTATCTTTAACCTTTACTAAAACAATAACGTGGTAATTTACTTTAAACCACCCTGTTACAGTGGGCTCCCAATCATCAGGCTTATAAATGTTTGTTCCGATATCTGTCGTTCTATCTGGTTTTAAATGGTTTATTTCTGGTTCAGAACTAGCCTAAATATTACAATAAATTTTAGTCGTTATTCTGATGAATTATGTTATCATTATAACTTACATTAACCATTGAAGACGTGTAAATGTTAACGCACATGAAATCGGCGGTGCCTTTCATGATTTCTTTTTCTTCGTCAGTGAAAGTGGGAAGACGTGATTGTTCAAAACCCTCCAAAAGCGAACGGTTTGCGATGCGCTCTTTCATTACCTCGGGATAATCTCCAAAATTAACTGGGTGACCAAACCAACCGTACTGAAAATAGAGGTCCAACATAAAACGCTTTATTTTTATTTAAACATAATAAATAATAAACAAATAAAAAACTAACTTCCATAAAATTTACCCCGGTAAATACATTCATTCAAAACGTCCTCGATCAGTCACAGGAAACTCACACGAAAGAAGTTTTCATAAACATAATTCGAACTATGCCTTACATCTTTTAAATGAGAAGCATCTTTTTAATAGTGATTAAAATATTACATGTACACAACAAAGACAAAAAAACTAAACCATCTGGACAGAAAGGAGCGAAAAATTTTGGTTTCTTAGCGAAATGAGTCAAATATTAATAATAAAGTGGAAATATAGACAAAACAGTCTTGCATTAAAAATTTATAATGAATTTCCATCAAGTAGAAGCTAACCCAGTCCAAAAGCTTTCCCGATGGGGAAAAATATAAAAATTCTGAAAACTCAAAGTTTTTCTTATTTTTTCTTTTTTCCTTTCGGGTTTAACCTCAAGAAATTCGCCAGGACTTCTATTCTCTTTGAATGACTATCATTCTTTTCTTTCTTTGACTTAAGTGGTAGCCGAGATCTTAAATTTCGGCATATGTCGGATCAGCTAGAGACTCCCTGAACCTAGAAAGTGCCCCCAGAGTCGTAATCTCATTATAAATTAGTAGGAGCCTCCGGGTTAACTAAGAAACCTGGCTAAATAAGTCGAAATACTCTTCATAAAATGTCGTCCAATAAAAGTGATTTAAAATGAGGTAAAACTTTAAAATGAGGTACAATGATAACTGCACAATGAACAATGGCATTATGCTTTGAATATAATGTCGTTCAAATGCCTCCTCGGCTTCGTCTGGTAGGATGGATTATTCCTCTTCTTCTTCTCCCCCTCCCCCTCCTCCAACCCCCTCCCTTTCTCTCCTACTCATCCCCTCCTCCTCCCTCTCCTCCTTCTTCTTTTCTTCTTTTACTTCTTCTACTTCTTCTTATTTTTCTTTGTGTGGCGCTATAGCCTGGCAGTGACCCTTAACCCTCGCTCAACCTCTTGCCTCCTGGTCAGTAGTTTTTCAATATCTTTTCTTACATTGTTCTGTAATCGTGCCTTTGGTCAACCTCCTTCTCTGTCCTTGCCTTATTCACCCATCCATGGGTGAAGTAGTCTGCAATTTCCAAATCTTTGTACAATTACTTGTGTTTGAAGTTATACCTCATTCTCCAAATTCCATTGTCGTGGAAAGTGTCCACACCAAAAATTCTTCCGAGTACTCTTTTTATAAATACTTTATAAATATTTGTATAAATACTGCAAGCAACTCTTCTGTTTTCTTTGTGAGGGTCCACGTCTCGCAGCCTTAAGAGGCCATCAACGGAATGAGTGTTTTATACATCCTAACTTTCGTGTTCTTTGTTACCTTTGTTAATACGATCTCTAATCTCTCCTATGATGTTCTGTTCATCAAGTTTACTTTCCAGATACGTAAATTCCTTCACAACTTCAATATTGTCATCGCCCATTATCCAGTTCTGTTCTCTTCTAGAATTGGTTCCTGTTTCCATCACCTCGGTTTTGTTTATATTTATTTCTAGAACGTTTTTTTTTAATTTCATCATTATTTCATTATGTCTCTCTTAATAATTTTTTATATCGTGCTTAAACGTTGGAAAGCATTCTGGCGACCCGGTTTTCGATTAACTGTTCCCACACATAGCGTGGTATATTTTAAAACTGCCGAGACTCAAATTGGAAGTCCTTGCACGCCTAGTCAATTCTCCAGACCTAAAATTGCGATCAAATTAATATATTCTCCAATCTATGCTCCACTCGTTTATTGACACACAAGTACAAAGGATTTTGAAAAATGGATCAATGAAAGACGTGAGTCGAAAGATTACTCACGTTCTTCGCGGGGTGAAAACAGTTTCTGTCATAATTATTTTTTGATTTTTTTTGTATTGACAACTTACTGTGAATAATAAATTTCGTTCAGCTGCTTCCACATCTTCAGGACTATCAGAGCCCGGTTCAAACCACTCGCTATCAATGACTATTGTTACTCGACCTTGAAATTAAGAAATTTCCATAAATTATATCATAGAATCAGAGGAACTTAGTGGATGCAAACAAGTATTTACCATTTTGCTTCTCTTTAAATTCTTTCTCGTACATTCTGTACGCTTTACCATGAGCTATTAGAAGATTGTGCCCGCATATGTAATCGTTGATTCCTGGACCAACAACATTGGGTGCCAAACCTCCAGTACCATAACTGAAAAAATAAATTTTCGACACGTATTTTGCAATACTGTGATTTATCTTACCCATAAGCACATGTTTGTTTTGCCTCATTAAAAGTGATCCAGTCTTTTACATCGTCACCAAAATTTTCGAACAAGAATCTGGCATAATCCACGAACCAGTCTTGCATGTCCGCGTTCAAGAACCCACCTAAATCTTCCAGAAAGGTTGGTATGTCCCAATGGTGCATCGTTACTAGTGGCTCGATGTTGTTAGCTTTCAGAGCTGTTATTAGGTTTTTGTAGTAAGCTATTCCAGCGGGATTGGAAGAATTTACGAAACCTGAAACAAATAAAATGAATAAGGCTGAATTATTGAGCCTCGAGATGTATCATGGAGTTCAATGTTTACTTTAGGAAACTTTTCACTGGACATGGTCATTTTTTACATTGCTTAAAGGTCAGAAGGAAGAAGAATCCGGTTAGTTTTTGAAAATCATGACATAAAAACACTTTGAATGGATGGAATGTTATATAGAGATTTGATAACAGATATTTTACGGCTTGGGATAAAAGTTATAGATATAACCAACCTCTATTTTTCGCAAGATCGCGCTACGTGCTAAACAAGTAGAAAAACGTGTGGCCCGTGCGTACGAAATTTCCAGATTATGCAAGTCAGAGAAATACAGACTCGAATTAACCATGTACATTTTCTATTTCACTTATTTAGACCTTTTCTTCGATGATACTTATAGCTGAAATATACGTATATACGTATTACTGCGTGCGGAAACAATGGAAAAAGTTTTCAAAAATATTAACAAACGTATTGTGATGTCTAAGAAAAGCAATTGTGAAAATATGAATTATATGGGTCCAATTTTACTCTCCTACCTCTACTCTCTGCATTATTAAAGACTCTGGGCATATCTCTCGATATTCTGTCGAATATCAAGGACAGTCTTAAACTTAAAAAAAAACAAATAGTTGCATCTGTACGTAAAGCGTGGGAATTTTTAAAACAAAAATCATCTTACTTTTGAATTACGGTAGTATATCCTTCAGTTGATCGTACCTGTGGGTAAAACCCTGGACCATGCTATCGAAAATCTGTACGAGTTGACACCCATTCCCTTCAGAAGTTCGACATCCTCTTCCCATTTGTGGTATGAATCGCAAGCTATGTCTCCATTTTGATAAGAATTTTTTTCCGGATACAGATGAGTGGATCTGTCCCATACGTTTTCGCCTTTTCCATCAGCATCCCATCCTCCTTCAATCTGATAAGCAGCAGAAGCGGTACCGAACTTGAAATTTTTTGGGAATCGCCTATTGCTAACCACATAGTCATCAGCTAAGACTCTAAAATTAATATTATTACACATTATGATGGAAAAATAACGGCACTTTATAAAAACAATTAGATATTTTGTCAAAATTATTTATTTTTATTAAAAAAAAAATGGATGGTCATTTTCGTTAGGAAAGATATGAGTAATACGTACAAAAACTCTAAAACTGGTATATTGAAAGAACATTATATTATTGTCACATACTTTACTTCACAAAATTCAGTTCAAACTCAGATATTTACCTCAGCCTCTATATTCGCTGGATTTGGACCATAGGATTAATTTTTATTTAAAAAAAACCAAGATTAATATCTAAATTTCTACTATATTTAAAACTTGTACGTATGACAATTGTTTCGACAGACAGTGTCTTTTTCAAATACAAACTAATTTTTTTTTAAATAATTTAGTTTGTATTTGAAAAAGACACTGTGTGTCGAAGCAATTGTCATACGTACAAGTTTTAAATATAGTGGAAATTTGGATATTAATCTCGGTTTTTTTATTTAAAATGAATTTCCATCAAGTATCGGCTACCTCAGTTACATTAATTTTTATTTGTGTAATTGCACAATGTTCTAAACTCAAAACTCTTCACTAACGAGAGGAGTTTTAAAACTCATCGACCATTTTAGGTAGATTAATCTCTGAGGTTTTAAGAACACTTCCTAGTGAAGTTGGTAATTAAATAGCAGACACTTTAGATAGAGGACTGAGGATAGAATAATGGACGATATTAACAAACATTTTAAAATGGGTGAAGTAAGTTCAAAAAAGGTTCTGGTTCAAAAAGTTCCAGGAGGAAGACATGGATATTGAAGATAGGGGAAGATCAGGTCGCCCATGGTCTTCCGATTGGGGCGTTTTAAGAGCAGTTGTCATTGCAGGTCCGAAAACAAGCATTAGGAAACTAAAAACGTTTAAAATACATTTTTTAAATAGTTAATAAGTTCAAGTATTTCAAAACACTTCTGGTACTTCAAAAACGAAAATACTTTTGTTACTACACCCTAGTAATTGATAATTATTTATATTGTACATTAAATAAATAACTTTTACACATACTATTATAGAAAATTGTTTTTTCAGTGTAATTTTTACTCACAATGAAACCAACAAACAAAAAACTGCTTCAACTCTCATAATGCTTCCTTCACCATTTAACCAAATAATCTTACATATTGATGCATATATTTTAATTTATAAGGTTTTCTTATCAAAATGATTTTTCCGAAATTTCTAATTTAATTTAATAATCAATATGTTGAAGTTTTTTCACCTATCTAAAGTATCCTGAGTTTAGTAGCCTATTATGTGGATTGCTGGGTTTTTTAAATATTTTAATTATATTTATTTACTACAGGCAAATATTTGTTTCTTATCAAGAATAAATATATGCTCATGTTTATATAAATAATGTGTTTTCAAAGATTACGTTTCTAATAACAAAAATAACAATTCGAATATAAAAAAAGGTTTAAACTTGAAAACCTGTCGACCAAATGTATGAAAAAAAATTTATTTACGACATTAACGAGAAATCTGGTTTAATAACATTTTTATATTTATTAAATGTTTAAATAATACATTTACAATGTATGTTTATCGAGAAAAGTATTTTTTTTAGATCTTTGGACAAGAATTTTTGTGGAATTTTAAATTGGTTCTTATATCGAACTTTGTACCAAGCTGTTTTGTTTTTTAATCTAATTTAGTATATATTTGATAGCTGGTATCGTAAATATTATATATACTAAAATATCTGTCTCGTTTAGCCACACCATTTTACGGCCAATCTATATTGCTTGAAGCATTTTTCACCGTGAGTCAGTTTGAGGGTTCTTTTTTTTTGTGAATATTGCACTATTTTTTCCAGTCATAATAGTTTAGCCTTTTTTTAAACTACAAAAGCACTTCAGGAACTACAAGAGAATCCCTTGGGCAGAATTTTACAATTACTGACATGAACTTCGAAGTAGTGAAAGAGTTAACTTACCTGGGTCTTTATTATTACAATGAACAAAACAATTTTATTAATATAGTAAGTCATCGAAGCACAACTGGTAACAGGGCATAGTATACATATAACAATTTAATAAAATTAAGACTTAATAAATAAGAGTGTACCCAGTATACCTCGCCTAAGGTACTGGACGGGTCACGGGTGGTGGATAGTGAAAGTTCCATTAGATATTAATGGACAGCTGCGAATATCCCAAAATAAGCAGTCCCGAACCAAGGCAAAAAAAAAACTAAATCCACTTAGCGTCTGACTTGTATCAAGCGGTTGAGTGGTCAGCGTCTGTTCACCAGTGGTGCGGCTGATATTTAAATTCTGGAACTAACCTCTCCAGTCTTAACCTCTGAACCGTCATGGTTCAAACCTTTAATTCAAAGTATAAGATGAAGCGTTCTAGTAATTACAAAATTACCCCAGGAGGTAGATAATCCTCTACCAGCTTTGCTGGTACAACCGGACTTTCGGATTCTGGGACGTCCGGGCTTAAACGCAAAATCTTTCAGAGGGAGTCGGAGATATCAATTCTCTCCTGCGTCCAGGAAAACTACACGAATTGGGGCGAACATTAAATCAGCAAAAAATCCAAAGCTTTGCAAGAAACCAGATTGATAGATGATAACACCTTGGAATTCGGCAACTACAGACTTTTTAAAAGTAAAACGGACAAAAGAATACTAAAAAATACACCACATCTCGGTGTTGCTTTCGCTGTCTCAAGAAACATTCTTGGTTCTATAACAAATGTCCAGCCAGTAAATAATCGACTTATGACACTATCCGTCAAGTGTTCTAACAAAAACTATACATTAATCAATGCACACCTCCCAGTTAACGAAGAAAATAAATTTAATCCTGAAAAAGTAAATAAGTCCTGGGAAATTCTGGAAAAGACTATCTCTAAAATTCCCTCTAACCATGTAAAAATCCTATTGGGTGATTTCAACGCCCAACTAGGGAAAGAAAAAAAGTACAGGAAAACAGTCGGCAGTTTTCCCGCTCATAAATGGACTAACCATAATGGTAGAAGATTGGTTGAACTATGTTCGCAGTTTAATCTAAAAATAATGTCAACACATTTTAAGAAGAAAATAACAAAACAAAAGACCTGGAGGTGCCCAAACACGTACATAGGTGAATTTCAAATTGACCATGTTGCCATTTCGTACCCCAATTATAAAGAGATTTTGAATGTTCAAGTCAGGAAAGGAGCAAATATAGAAACGGATCACTACTTGACTAGAATCAAACTTAGCTTAAAACCTCGAAAACTTATTCAAAAGCGGCTGCTAATACCAAAGTTTGACCCAACGAAAATAAAACCAGCACTAACAGAAGAGCTTGATAAACAACCTGCACAGAACTGGCAAGTATTAAAACAAAAAATTATTAAAACAGCCTTAAAGTTGGTCCCTTTACAAAAACGTAGAAAACATCCGTGGTGGGATGAAGTTTGTGATCAAGCAGTATTAAGCTGAAGTAAAGCATTCAAAGATTGGAACAGTCAAAAAACAGCAATAAACTATAACATCTTTTTGGAAATAAGAAAAGAAACATCGAAGCTAATTAGACAAACTAAAAGAAAATATGAAAACAATCAACTTAATGAAATAGAAAAAGATTTCCAAAAAAATAACACCCGAAACTTTTACAAAACATTTAAAACTAAATTAACAGGCTATCAACCGCAGAGCCGATGCTTGCAAAAGGAAAACGGACAATTGGTTCTAAATAACCAAGACAACTGCAGGGAGCTTGCGAAGTATTTTGAACAAATACTAAACTATCCTGAGCCGTTAAACAAATTAGCAACACTAAACCCTAAACAAACAAACCCAGATTCATTACCGCCGAATGAAGAGGAAATAATTAGGCAAATCAAGCGGCGTAAAAATAACAAAGCTTCTGGTGAAGATGGAATCACTGCTGAACTTTTAAAATCCGCTGGTCCAGGTACAATCAAGGAAATAACCAAAATTCTACAAGAATTTTGGCGAACCGAACGGATTCCGGAAGACTGGAAAGATGCTCTAATCCATCCACTACATAAGAAAGGAGATAGAACGGATGTAAACAACTATAGAGGAATATCTATTCTCCCAGTTTGTTACAAGATTCTATCTCAATGTCTACTAGAGAGAGCACAGGGACAGTTAGAACCGAACATTGGTGAATATCAAGCAGGTTTTCGACCGGGCAGATCCTGCCCTGAACAGATCCTGAATCTAAAGTTGATTCTAAGACATCAAAAACTGTATAAATCAATATCAACTGTATAAAAACAATAAAAATCTCGTCTGTACATTTGTGGATTTCAAAAAATATATCATTCTATTGACCGCGAATCTTTATTCCGAATCTTGAAAGAACAAGGACTAGATCTGAAAACGTTGGCAATTATTAAAACAACGTTAACTAACACGGGGTCAAAAGTTAAATTCATGGGTGACATTTCAGAGCCTTTCGAAATTAAAAGTGGTGTGAGACAAGGGGATGGACTCTCGCCACTCTTATTTAACTGTGTTCTAGAAAAAGTAATACAGGAGTGGCGTGAAAAAAAGTCGGCACTGAAAAAAGTCGGCACTGAAAAAAGTCGGCACTGAAAAAGTTAAGATGTATGAGATGTGGATATGGTAGAACATTAAATTTTAAGAGTTACGGTGAGCAAGGCTTATGTCGTGCGCATGAGCGAGGGAAGAGTTTTGAAGTGAATTTTCAGAGGAGAAATAGAAAGGAAACTAAAGAACGGCAGACTGAAATAAAGGAGGACTGACGGAGTACAAAATGATTCTATGAACTCTCTGAGATGACATAATCGAATGGAAGAAAAGGCTTCTGGAGGAAGAATTTTCTTTGAGCGGAGGCCTAAAGCCTACAAGGGCTATTACGCTAGATAGCAAGTCAAAAAGATGGTGATCCTAAAATATTTGAGCGCGATACGATCAAATCAGAAACTTTTTTGTAGGAACTTTTTTGAAATAAAAAAGTCGATTTTTTAGTCATTTTCGGAATTTTATATCTCAGGTTCTATATAACTTAGATACTTGAACCAAACGACATTCTTCTCTACTGATCTTGTATTTTAGAGGATTTTTTTTTCATTCAAACTTAAATCCGGCTAGGCGGGACGCTTTTAACTGAATCAATTAGCTAACTTTTTTCTATTTTTAAAATATTCCGAGATCTTCATTTTTTGAAGTAGATGGCTGAGCAACGGCTCATATTTTTTGTCTAGGTATATTATGTTGGTGTCTATCATAATTTTCGTTGATTGCCTCATTTTTTTAGATGTCAGATGTCAGCCAATCGATTTTTGGAAAATTGCTGTTTTCAGATAGTTATAACTTTTTTTATCAAGTTGAAATCGAAAGAATATACTATATATATATATATATATATATATATATATATATATATATATATATATATATATATATATATATATATTCCATGTCCAAACAACCCTGATTTCAATTTCATTTTAAAAATCTTTCAATTTTCTATTTAATACATCATTTTTTTATGGTATTATTCTTAATTTCTTAAATTTTACATAATAAGATAATACTTATCTATTATTTTTTACAGAAAAAAATATATATGAAGCTTAGAAAATTCAATACTCTAGTAAAATTATTAAATAGTATAATATATTTAATAATAATACGCCGCATGGCTTCGTCGAAAACTAATGGATCTCTCTCTATATATGTCTAACTTTAAATAAATAATACTCAATATTTAACGTAAATTATTCCTTTAATTATTTTTAATCAACACATTCATCTTCTGGTACAAGACATCCAGTGGTCACAACATGTCTGTAAAACTCAGAGGAATCTTTTGGTGTTCGTGGTCGTTCAGGGTCCGTAAAGTTCACTTGGTAAAGACCCAGCTGAACGCTAAATATACAAGAATATGTTTATAATTAGTTTGAATGAGGCATGTATAAGTTAATGGTGATTGTTGAGCTTACTTATAACCATAATTCCATTCGAAATCGTCTGTTAAAGCCCATGCCATGTAACCAGTTAAATTAACCCCGTCTTTATAAAGGGCATCTTGTAAATTACTCAAATAAAGCTAGAAAAAAATAAGTAACACGATAATTTGCGGGTGTTACTGATACACTATCAACAGCCAAATATTATTTTGGGACATAAATTCAAAAAAATACCTTGATATAGCGACCTCTAGTATCCATATCGTGAATCACCGTCCCATTATCATGATATCCATTCTCGGTAACTATTATTTCAGGGTGACCATATTGATCACTGATCCACTTGACTAATTTTCTGGCACCCCATGGCACAACCTAAACAACAAATAACGTCTCATTAAACTTTTTTTAAATAATAGTGCCATCATTTACTTTAAACCAATCTGTTATAGTGGGTTCCCAGTCATCTGGTTGAAAGGTATTTGTTCCGATATCTGACTTTCTATCCGGTTTTAAATGGTTTATTTCTGGTTCAGGAGTAGCCTAGATATAATCAAATTTAGTACATTTTCTGAAGGATTGTGTTATGGATTTTACTCACGCTGACCATTGAAGATGTATAAATGTTCACGCATATGAAATCCGCTGTGCCATTGAGGATTTGTTTTTCTTCGTCTGTGAAAGTTGGAAGGCGTGATTCTTCAAAACCTTCCAAACGTGAACGATTTGCGATACGCTCTCTCATTACCTCGGGATAATCTCCGAAATTAACTGGATGACCAAACCAACCATACTAAAAATAGTAGTTCAACATATTATAGGAATCTTTGCACAGAAAATAAACAACATTACACATATATGAAGTAATGATGATGACAATTACTACCATAAAGGGTATAAGATACAGATGGAAAGAATATTTCGGATACTTGCTAAACGCTAGCTCAGCGGCTGATGAAAGAATCTTGGTGATCTTTCCTCATAGACGTACTGTAATGAACATTGACAAGGTAAAAATGGTAGTCTGAAAGTAAAACTAAAAATAGCACATAAAAACAACTCGGGAGCCAGCATCAAGGCTGCTTCCGGGAGATCTTGTGAATAAAATGGCAAGACTATCAGATCAATGTGTCTGAGGAAAATAATCATCAAAAAGCCACAGTCTCGATTAATTTCCTAAATATATATTTTTTGAGTATTTTATATTTATAGCTGCTCGGAAAATGAAAAAATATATTTGTCAACAGTAGTCTGAGAAAAGAAAAAAAATTATTAAACGTTTTCGATGAATTTCCATTAAGTTGAAGCCGCCACAATCCAAAAAATGTTAATGTGAAGCGACGATCTCAAAGTCCTGATCATAACCTAATGGACTCTGTGGAAAGAGCTAGTTCAATAGGTATGACAATTCGATCCAACATCTTGAACTTGGAAAATAATAATTAAAGGTCTTTTAAATTGAATGGGTTTTTCAAACCTTTGAATAAAACACAAAAATGGCGTTTTTATAAATTTTTTCATAAAATAGTTCAACAATTTTAATGCGTCCTTGTATTGTGTTCTACTCCATTTTTATAAATGTCATACATTACGCCTCTAAAATCAATCTAAACCTAGGTTAATTCACAACGCCATCTATGTTTTATTTAAGAAATTAAAAAAAAAAACGCTCAATATCATATACATATGATATAGCATTAATTAAATTTTAAAGAAAAACATTGTTAACGACAGGATATATACTAAACTTGGAGAGATTTACCAGTAAACGCCAAATCACTTTTTTGAACTTCTCGACGCACGTTTCGCTAACCATGTTAGCATCATCAGGAGATGATTTAAACTGATATCTTAATAGAAGAATTGACAGGACGTATGTTTAGTACATAAGAGCAGTGGCGGCTCGTGAGAGAGGACGTTGGGGCGCCGCCCCTTCGGCATTTATCACACTAAACAATTTTCTTCAACTTCTCTTGGACTTTTTCGAATTTTCTCTGGTGATTTGCAAATACAATAAACTGTTTAAACGGTTTACTCTTCGGGAAACGGTAAGTTATTCATTCCTTTATCTGCGCAACAAGCAACAACCCATTCTCCAATGTCCTTGTAAGTAGCAACAATACAACATTTTAATGCTTCCTCGTTCACTTCTTGTATAGGGTTTCGATAGCTCGAAAAGTAAAAAGGAGGAAGGGGAAAGCAAAGAAAAATCTTCAGCAGCACTATTTTCTTCTACACCCTCTCATTTTAAAAACCCACGAGCCGCCACTGCACAAGAGTATTAATAATATTACGAAAAAAACGATCTGAATTGAAAAACTTACCGTAAATAAGATGTTTCGTTCAGCCGCTTCTATATCTTCAGGACTATCAGAAGCTGGTTCAAACCAATCGCTGTCAATGACTATTGTTACTCGACCTTGAATTTAATTACATTTTATAAATTGGTCTATGGAGTAAGAGGCATTTTAGTTGACGTAAATAAATATTTACCATTTTGCTTTTCCTTAAATTCTTTCTCGTACATTCTGTATGCTTTCCCATGGGCTATTAGCAGATTGTGTCCGCATATATAATCGTTGATGGCTGGACCTTCAACATTGGGTGCTAGACCCCCAGTGCCATATCTGGAAAAGTTCTTTTCTAAACATGTTTCACGTAATATTGTACTCATTTATCTCACCCGTAAACACAAGTTTGTTTTGCTTCGTTAAAAGTAACCCAGTCCTTTACATCGTCACCGAAATTTTCGAACAAAAATCTGGCATAATCCACGAACCACTCTTGCATCTCTGAATTCAAAAATCCGCCTAAATCTTCCAAAACAGTGGGTATGTCCCAGTGGTGCATCGTTACCAGTGGCTCGATATTGTTGGCTTTCAGAGCTGCTATAAGGTTTTTGTAGTAGGCTATTCCAGCTGGATTGGAAGAATTTACAAAACCTGAACCAAAAGAAGCCTGTTTAAAGTTGTTTTATTATTGTAATGTAATTTATTATATGTGTTTGCAAGGCATTAGGTGCGGAAAGATCTTGGTTCGAGATATTTATCATTGAAAATGGTTTTTTTGGCTTTTCAAAATATTCTCTGCGATGATCGATACACTTTCGTAAACGTTTGAACCGATTTTCAAAGCCCTTTTTACATTATGATCTAATACATTCTGAACAAAAAGAAATCATTGGGTGCCAAATCAGGACTGTACGGCGGATGATCCATTTTAACCGATTTAATACTGAGTTGTTCGGTTCAATGCCTGAGATCTCGCTTCGCCATGGTGAAGAATGATTGTACTGGTTGTTTTTTCTTATTTCTTCAGAGACATAACAAATGCTTATGCACCGTTCAGAATTGACCGTTCTACGATTCTCGAGAGCACTGTAGCCACATGCTCATTTATCAAAAAAAAAAGACAGACGACCATTTGCTTCGAAGTGCTTCTCTCGCGAACTAATTTTGTTGGGTTTGGCTCATTTTTAAAGACCAATACTGCTGTTTACTTTCGGGCTCATACCCATAGATCCAATATTCGTTACCTGTATAGATGTTGTACATGGGTTTTGTCGCACCACGATAGTATTTTTTGAGCATTTCTTTGCACTAATCGACACAACGCGCACATATCTATTTCACCGCTAAATGTCCATATAAAATTTTGTGTATGTTTGTCATACTAATGCCCAGAGATGCCTCAACCTCACGATATATCACATGCCACGATGTCACGACTGAATGCACTAAACCAGTGATAGATAGTGGTTTTAGATGGTGCTGCATCGCCAAAAGTCGAAGTGAGTTGATCGATGCACTGTTGTTGAGATAATCCAAGTCGTAGCAAATCATCTTACAAAAATTTTCACGAGTTAATTCCATTTTTTTACTGAGATGAAATTGTCAAGTTAGTAAATAATATAAATATCGTCACCGACAAAACGTTCTGAGGACGTTTATAATCAATGTCAAATTTTACGATGTATATGTCAGATGGCGCCTAGTAACAGTATTGTTGTCAGTTCCGAATACATAAATAGAAACCCTCGTATTAAAAAACACTCTCATTCGATCTCAGTAATAACTTAGCAAACACTCTGTAAAATATTTTACTGAAGACAGACCTAATGGACTCATAGCTGAAACAATACAAGAAACCGTTGATAAAGTTAGGACGACGCTATTCAAGAAAACTCGAAGAGGCTAATTATGAGGCACCAACACTCCGAAACGTGTGCGCCCCGCCCCTAAGGAATATTAAACCCCATGTTGATAAAAGACCTAATTCCACATGCTTGTAAGATTCAACTGACTCAAAAACTAAAGTTAAATCTATGGCAGATCCAAGAGAAATTGATACCAGTCAATGTTTGATCTAGTATAGATTTTGGATAGAAGGTAACATGGGTGTATATTTTTCCTTTAATGATGACTGAAAGTCAGTTTATGTCATGTTATAAGTTTTTTACCGTATATTTGCAAGAACTCGTAAATGGACAGTGAGAACCATAATGCACCTTGTTAATTTTGCAGCTTGAATTGAGTACCGCACGGATCAGCTTGCCATGGGAACTTCCAAAAAC
Source organism: Cosmopolites sordidus (assembly GCA_031761425.1). Lineage (NCBI taxonomy): Eukaryota > Metazoa > Arthropoda > Insecta > Coleoptera > Curculionidae > Cosmopolites > Cosmopolites sordidus. The sequence continues at coordinate 48,576 of JARFXV010001320.1, read as the reverse complement.
GATATTTTGGATAACCTCGATTTTAGAATTCAATACGAGCACTATCTGAGGCATGGACCCGTGCAACGTTACTCAGAATCTGAAGAGGATTTTGATTACGTCCCGGAAGAGGCGGAGCTGGTGCAGCCAGCAAAAAAACCAAGAACTCCTAGACCACACCCACCTGATGCCCAAAGAATACAGCAAAGCCTGCATCTGCCTGAATTCCAACATCCTGTAACAAAAAACAGATGCAGGCTTCCTGGGTGTTCATCCAACAAAGCGCGTATTAGATGCAGCTCGTGTAAAATTTCTTTATGTCTACAACCCGAAAGAAATTGTTTCGAATTGTATCATAAATTATAAATATGTATGTATGTTACTATATTTTAAAAATGCAACTTTAGCAGTAATGAAAATGATACTTTTTTACCCACAAAAATACCTGGTGGTTGGTAAATTTTGGGTATGTTCTAGCCCAATGTCCCCTGTGGGGAACATGCCCCCCCCCCCGCCAAGTCCTGTGGTGGGGGATTTTTTTACAGTTTTTGAGGCTTTCTTATGATGCATTGGGACAGAAAGAGTTGACGCATCAAAAAGAAAAAAAGTAATACACACAATAATATATACACAATTTATTTTACCTGTAGGTAAAACCCTGGACCATGCTATCGAAAATCTATATGTATTTACACCCATTCCTTTTAAAAGTTCGACATCTTCTTTCCACTTATTGTAAGAATCACAAGCCACGTCTCCGGTTTGATAAGAGTTCTTCTCCGGGTGTAGATGAGTGGATCTATCCCATATGCTCTCGCCTTTTCCATCAGCATCCCACCCTCCTTCTATCTGATAGGCAGCAGAAGCAGTACCGAACTTGAAATTTTTTGGGAATCGCCTATTACTAACTACATAGTCATCCGCTAAAACTCTAGAACGAAGATTAATTAGAAAAAAATCCTGTTAGAAAAAAGTTTCCAATAAGAATGTCAGAATTTCACCGTGGAAAGGTACACGATTCTACAGCGTGGATAAATTGAAAGTTGAAAGACAACCGAGACTTCGGGAAAAAATAATATTTTCTCCTAGGAGGCGCACCTGTAGCTTAAAGGGTTTGTCAACAAACAGAGCTACAGGATTTTAGTCGATTAAAATTACCAGGTGATTCAGGAATTATCATCACTGTTTGGTGCAGTTTTTAGGTTGAAGGAGTGATAGGATTTTGAAAACGATGATGAAAATCTTGTTTCTGTTAATGGTGAACACTATAGGAATATACTAACAAAATAGCTTTGACCTAATCTTATAAATGTAGATAAATACAATGTTTTTTTCAACAGGATGGTGTCACATATCTCTTAAGACAATCAATTGGTTGGTAATTTCAACTGGCCATCCAGATTATGTGGATTATCATTTGTAATTGTGCCTCATTTTATAGTTTCGACACTCTTGTTGGACAAACCTTTTGTAAATACGAACTAATTTATTTTCTCACTCAACAGTGCTTTAACAGTTTATATAAAATGCTTTTGGACATCTTTTAAAACTCAAATGATTACTTACAGTACAATTACCGAACAGCAAACTATTAATGTTCTCATTTTGCTTTCTACAACATCGAACAAAATAATGATTCAAAATGAATACATTTGTATATATAATGTTTTCCTATCAAATATATTTTTACGCACTGTTAATTTCCATTTCTATATAGTAATAAATATATATATTTCTTGATAAGGTTCTTCATCTATCTAAAGTATCTCTGATTTAGCCACCTAAAATGCTTATTGATTGTGTTTTCCTAACCTCTTAATGTTATTTATTTACTTCTGGCAAATATTGGTTTCTTATCAAAAATAAATATATACTTGTGTTTATTTAAATTACGTGTTTTTCAAAGATTATGTTTATAACAACAAAATAACAGAAAATCAATATAGATACACGGTTCAAGGTTCGAGAACAATCAACTAAATATATGCAAAAAATTACCGATTGATGAGAAAATATTCGTTCATCAAATAATCGCTTGGATCAAAATGCAAGGTGCATGTGTAGTTAACTTCAAGGAGTTTGGCCCGAGGAGAACCCGAGACTGTGCGCAGACGCGTCGTCGTGCCTTTTTGACTGACACCAAGACAGAAAACTGTAGCTGCCATGAGTTTTGTTGCATTCGATCTTTTGGTGCAGTTTCACCAGCACTGTTTGGACTACTGATGGCCCAGAAAAAATGGGGATTTGCATACAAAATAATTTTCAATTCTACGTATTACCTTTGATTTGAATATATTGAAATGACGTGATTTAACTAAGATTCTCTTAAATATATGTCAAATATTAAAAAACCAAAGCTTTAATTAAGCTTTCATTGAAAGCTTTCAATTAAGACAAGAGTTTAATTCCATTGTTATTATTACTTATTCTATATGCTTTTATGGTATATGTCATACCCAATCATTCAAGAAACCAAGAATGAAGAATAACATATTTACATATGGCAAAGACAAAATCTTAGGGGAAAGGGAGGTACTGATACAAGCCAATCATCATTATCATCAGTTCGCGTCTACCTATAACACGATAAAGGCCTCTTCAGCATGCTTCCAACTTTCTCGGTCCTAAGTCGTTTTCTGGCATTCGGATGCAATACTTAATGATGTCATCAGTCTATCGTGCTTTCGGTCTTTTTCGTGGACGTTCGTGATCAAGCGGTATCCACATCAGGATTGCCTTGGTCCACATCTGGCCCCATCACCTAGCTATAGGGCCTGCCCTCCTCCATTTCAATTCCTTTGCGTTTCCAATAATGTCACAAAATTTCGTTTGTTCTCTGATCCATGTGCAGGGCTTTCTACCTCCTCTTGTAATGCCAAGGATATAGCTTTCTATTCCCATCTGTGTTATCCGAGATATTTGAGCTGATTGCGATGTAAATGTCCAGGTTTCAATTCCTTATGTCATAATAGGCAGGAGACACTGATCAAGACTTCAAAGATATATATATATATATATATATATATATATATATATATATATATATATATATATATATATATATATATATATATATAAAGCCCCCCCCCATAGAAAATTATTCTGCCCTCAGCAAATCTATTGAACATAACCTGACTCTTTTTCAGGTTTCAACGAAATGGTTCTCGAGCCTTTTGCAGTTATTGTATGAGTCTTTACAGTTTCTCTTGGTCCTGTGAAAGGAGAAAAATATCATCTGCGAATCTAATATGGCTTAAATGTACACCATTGATATTTATTCCATCCTGTTCCCAATCTAGATTATGGAATATTGCTTCAAGAAAAGAACAAGCGATTGTGCGTCACTCTGGTGTATATATCGCTCTACATTAACTCCAAATTCAAGATCATCAAGCTGAACTGTCCCTGTAGCTTCATCATGTATTGATCCAAATTGGTTTACATAGGCTCTGTCATATATCTTGGTTAAGCAGTGAATCCATTATGGCCTGCTTTGAGATTGCGTTAAATTATTTAAGAAAACTGTAGTAATTATTGTTAATAACATTTTTTGAAATATTTCCACTTAAATAAATAGAAATAAAAAATTAAAAATAGAATAATAAATAATAAGAAGTTTTTATATGTTTTTTTCCAATTAATTTTTAAGAGTGCAGAAAATAAAAAGATTTCGTAAAAAATTTTATTAAAAAAATGGATTACAATTTTTATTTTGAAATACTTCCAGAAAAACAACTTCCACGCTAGGTTCCATGGTGTAATGGTTAGCACTCTGGACTTTGAATCCAGCGATCCGAGTTCAAATCTCGGTGGAACCTGCTTTTTTTTAATTTTCGTCTTATAACGGAATAATCTTTATGGGTTCTTAATCAATACATTCCTCGTCTGTTAATAAACAACGGGTGGTAACCACATGTCTATAATATGTTGACGAGTCTTTCGGTGTTCTTGGACGATCTGGGTCAGTAAAATTGACTTGGTAAAGACCCAACTGAATGCTAAAATTAAAATAAAAAAAGATTTGTTGTTGAATATTTTCATATTGTTATATATTTTACATATTGTTATATATTTTCAGGTCAAATATTTGGCGCGTATTTTTACCTAAATATTTGTAAAAATGTCACGACTATAGTACATTTACTTAATTAGATAGGGAAACACATTGTCACCAAAACTTTTCATAACAGTTAATATATCGGTCAATAACTCCCCGGTCTAATAAATAACATACACTTTTTGCAAATTTCGACTTTATCATCAATATATTAGCTTTGAAGAGCAATACAATAATTCCAACGCTTTTCTAACGTGTGTACACCTTTTTTATAGAAAGATTGCCCTTTGCCTTCGAAATATCCTTCAGTTTCGGTAATTACCTCTTCATTAGGGCGAAATTTCTTCCCTCTAGCACTTTTTTGAGGTCTTAGAACAGGAAACAGTCGCTGGCGGCCAGATCTGGGAAATACAGTGGACGAGGAAGCAATACGAAGTGTAATTCATGCAATTAGCCATCGTTGGCAACGATTGGTGACAGGGTGGATTGTATTAACCTTGCCTAAATGAGAGTTGTGTTTTTGGTCGCTTTGGACGGCTTTTACGGGCTGCTCTCCACTCAGCTGACTGACGATTTGACTCCTGGAGTGTAGTGATGGATCCATGTTTTATCCATTGTCACATATTGCATGAAAAATCCTTTTTATTACGCGTAAATAGCTCCAAACATTGCTCAGAACCATCAACGTTGTAGTTTTTGATCCGCTGTTAGCAAGTATGCTACCTATTTACGCCTTCCCAAATGTTCATGCAAAATGGTGTAAACACTTCAGTTCGATATTTTAATGACATCAGCTATCTCCTGTAGCTTTACTGCGAAATAATATTGTGAATTTTTCCAATGTTGTGTGGTGTAATCGCCTGATTTGAACATCCAGAATGTTCAGCATTATTGGTGCTTGTACGGTCACGTTTCATTCAGTATACCAATCAATTATGGTTAATTTTCCACGGCAGAATCTGGGTAATGTGTATCAAGCCATTCTTTTGCTTCAATGGTGTTTTTCTTCATCAAAAAGCAATGCTTAATGAACACAGGATTTTTTTTTGAAAATATATCTGTTCTTATGTAAATAAAGAATCACTGGGTAAAAACAAAAAACTAAACGGAGACAAATTTCTCAGTGATTCTTTTTTGTAATAAATTTGTTTCGGGAAGTATTCTCCTCCCGTTTTCAAAACGAATCTAAAAATAAAGTATATCAATTTCTATAAATTATGAAAAGATAGAAAGTAAATATATTTTTAGTATATGTCAATGATATTTACATTGACAATTAGTTTTTAATGACAGTGACATACTACTAAAAATATATATATGGGTGAGGTTTGCCGTGTGATTGTGATTATTTATAGAAATTCTTAAATGTGTTTAATTTTATTCTTTAGAATCGGGAACCATATTAAATTTAAATCTACCGAAAGCATAGCGATACATTTATTTTTATTTAAATTAATTATAGCGTTTTTTAAAATCTTTTGTATTTTGTTACCGATTCTTTTAATACCGTTTTGGAATTATTCCAATTGATTTTATGACCCGATTCCCATGCGTGTTGACACATTCTAGATTTATTAAAATCGCCCTTTCTAAGAAGGTTTTTCGTTAGATGTTAGAATAAAAGAGCATTATTCTAACATCTAACGATCTAGATGTCTCACCTATATAGAATTTGCCATATTCGCTGCGAATTTCATAAACCACATTTTTGGTATTTTGTTGTATATTGTTTGGTTTAGTATTTGTTAATAGAGATCTAAGAGTATTTTTTGTTTTAAATGTCGTTCTTATGTTGTATTTATTTCCTGCTCTTTTAATTGTGTCAGAAACACCGCGGATATAAGGAATTGTGAGGTTATTTGTTTGAGAGTTTATTATTGAGATGAGAGATGTGAGATTATTATTGTTATTAATAACTTGTCTGTTTTGTCTGGTATCAAAAGTTTTAAACGATTTATCTATAAAATTTTTGATTTGTCGTCTTTTATGTTTTTATGTCGAGGAATGGTAATTTATTCTCCTTCTTCACCTCTAAAGTAAACTTAATTGTAGGCTCTCGAGAATGTCTTGTAATGAACTTGTAAAAAAATACTCAGATCGTCAATGCTATGTTGCCATATAGCAAAAATATCATCAACATATCTTAATCATATTATTGGCTTTTTAAGAGATTTATTTAATATGTCATTCTCGAGTTCCTCCATAAGGACATTACTCATCAAAGGAGATAGAGAAAATAAAGAAAAAAATATATGAACACGCCACAATCATTCAGACTTAACAACAGTAGCTTCGCTTAAAGCATCTGAAACTAGTAGACATACTGTCACAATATTTTGACACATGACATTTGAAGGTTGGCATAATCGACCACTGGTAAGGATTTTTTGTAAGCGACGCCATCTATAAGTCAGATCGGGGACTTATTGATCGATGTGATAAGTGAATTAAAATCAAATAAAATTTTAAATGATGAATTGGGAGGAAAATATCACAAACACAATGATGAACGAACTCAAATTTACGAAACGAACGATTACGTAAACGAACTACAGGTTGATAGTAACATACTTGTATCCAAATTGCCATTCAAAGTCATCTGTTAACGCCCATGCCATATAGCCAGTTAGATTGACACCATCTTTGAAGAGAGCATCTTGCAAATTGCTCAGATAAAGCTTAAAAAACAAAGTGAGAATAACACAAAAATATTTAATAGCAATTAAAAAAGAAAGTACATTTTCTAAAGAAGTTTATTTTATTTATGTAAAATACGTCAAAAATTGTAATAATATTGATTTTTTTTTCTTCCCAGGTAGAGTAGAGAGACGGTAGAGAATTTCTCAGGTATAATTACAAGATGTTTAAATTTCGAATTAGTAAAAATTCCAACTTTTTAAAAAACCCTCGTAAAGGGATATGCTGATCATTTTTTCAAAAGATATGGATCAAATTTTATAGTGAATTGTAAGTCTTCTGTGAATTGTAAAAAGAGAAACATTTTAATTAGACTAGGCTTTTTTTCTAGCGTATCAAAAGAAAAAAAAAAGAAATTCATGTTGGTAGAAAAATATGTAGTGTATATTGGGTTGCCGCTGTGGACTATTCAATTTGTAGAAAAGACTTTTGACGATTTAGGGCCCGCTCTATAATACGAGAATATACCAGGTATAAGGTATAGCTATAAGGTATAAGCTACAATAAAAGCCGGGCGGGCGGTTACGGGCCTTTCAAATTTTATTCCAAGCGTAGCTTATACATGGCATATACTTGCATTGTAGAACCGGCTCTTAGAAGAAAGAAAATGTTAATATTAAAAATGCAGTTTGAGTTAGGGCCTGTCCTAATGTAAGGGATTAGTACCCTGATGAGTCTAACCACCAACAAACGAAACATGTGTCCTCCAATGTAACGGATGGGTGGGGCTTTCTCTCGGTCAAGCAACTACCCAATGCTCAGAGACGCAGGTTGTTGTGCGTTCCACATGAGATTTTGGAATCCAACAGTCGGTGGTGTATAACTCCTGATCACTGTTGTCTCTTTGGACTGTGTCCAATGTCAAAAAACTCCATATATATATATATATATATATATATATATATATATATATATATATATATATATATATATATATATATATATATATATATATATATATATGCAGACGTTTCGCCAAGGTCACACTTGGCATTCTCAATGCTTGTCTGAAGACTGAAAGCTGTGGAAACTGTCCCTTAATATTTATATTCTTCTGGGTCGCAGATTGATGTGATGGTGCGTAGTTCTTATTGGTTCTGGTGTTGGCTCCGCCCCCTCGGACGATGTTTGGGGTGTCACAGTGGTAGTCAGTTGCTCTCCCGACTGCAGCCGGTGAGCTTCGATCTGTCGGTTAATTATTGCTTTCCACGGGTCTGGCAGATTGAGGGCATCATCTCTTCTGTTTAGGCGTCCAATTTTCTCTTATTTTGTAGTTAGGGATATTTGCAATTTGTCGGCAACTGTCGAAGTCGATTTTGTGTCCTGTTTGTAGGTGGTGTTGGAACAGAGCCAATGTGGTTTGTTTATTTCTAACCGCCAACTTGTGTTCTTCGAGCCGGGCTGATATTCTTCTGTCGGTTAAAATGATGTGATCTTTGGGACTTCTAATGGCTGATTGTTGATAATGGCATTATTTTATGTGACTTGTATGCCACATAATATATCAGCCGCATATCTGGAGCCAACACCAGAACCAATAAGAAGTACGCACCATCACAATCTCTGACCCAGAAGAATATAAATATTAAGAGACAGTTTCCATAGCTTTCAGTCTTCAGACAAGCATTGAGAATGCCAAGTGTGACCTTGGCGAAACGTCTGCACGTTCCCAACAAACGAGACACAAACGATCGGATGTACTCCTGGACTAATAGTCTAGCATATATATATATATATATATATATATATATATATATATATATATATATATATATATATATATATAGACTTTTTAAATTTTAAAAATTTTATATAAAATTATCACATATTAGTTACAAAAATTTAAAAATTAATTGTTTAATTTAATATTGAATTATTCTGAGGATGGTTCATTGTTGAACCGAAATCACTTTGCCCGAAAAGAAACGTCTTTGATCAGTGTGTCCTGCCCGTTATGACATACGGAACTGAGGCCTGGACACTCACATCACAGTCAGTTCAAAAACTTCGAGTAGCACGGAGGGGAATGGAAAGATGTATGCTTGGCAATACTAGACCGGATAGAAAGACCTGCACATGGATCAGAGAACAAATGAAAGTGAGTGACATCATTAGAAGAATAAAGCAATTGAAATGGAAGTGGGCTGGCCATGTAGCGAGGCGATAGGACGCAAGATGGACCAGGGCGGTCCTGGACTGGATTCCGCTTGATTGCAAACCTCCAGAGAAGACCGAAAACACGATGGAGTGATGACATTATTAAGTATATTGGACCCGAATGACAGAGGAAAGCTCAGAACCGCGAGAGTTGAAAGCATGCTGAAGTGGCCTTCAGTCTGCAGTGGATTGATACGGCTTGATGAATCTATACGAATCTATACCTTATGATAACGTCCTCTGGTATCTAAGTCGTGAATTACAGTTCCATTGTCATGATAACCATTTTCGGTAACCACTATTTCTGGATGACCATACTGATTGCTTATCCAGTTTACTATTTTTCTTGCTCCCCATGGTACAACCTGCAAATACCAGTATAACAATAATAATACTAGTTTACAAATTTTAACTTTTTTTATACCCCGAAAGAAATGTTAACCTACCTTCCTTAAACCCTAAAGTTTTAGCAGAAATATTCTATCACGTCATATTTGATTCCTGCTGTCAAATCATTTTTTTCAACTACCCTACACGCTGACTTTAGTTTAATGTTTATTTATTCGATTTGGAAAATAAATTGAATTAAAATGTCCAATAGAGGGTGTAAACAAAGTTCTGATCGTTTTTGCTACGTTTGTGAACATTTTATATTTTCAAAAAAAGAAGACCAATTATAGATTCGTTAAAAGGTATACCTTACCATACCTTCATTATTTTGGATTTCATGTTGCAAGACAAAATAAAAAGTGGGTACTTCATGTGTTTTGTGAAACCTCTAGAATCGTTTTACTCCAGTGATCATCAGGAGATAACGTATACCTTCCATTTGGTCCACCAATGTTATCGAGAGAATTTAAGGCGAGTATTGTATATGCCCAAATTCCGTCTGTTATTAAACCAATTTTACATTCGAAGGATTTTCCATGTCATAAGATGACAATGAAAGTGATGTTTGAGTTAAATTGATTTCTATTGATTCTGATGATTTCTCTTTTCAAGGAAACACTCCACATTTAATTATCCAAGCCGAATTAAATGATCTTATAAGAGATTTACAACTAACAAGATCTAAAGCAGAGCTTCTTGGTTCTCGCCTGCAACAATGGAATTTATTAACACCAGACACGAAAGTTATGTTGTTCAGAAACAGGACTAAAGTTAACTCAGAATTTTTCAAAAGGGAAGAGATATATTGTTATTGTACTGATATCCCGAGACTTTTTGAAGCAATTTATCAAAACTGTAATAAAACAGAGTGGTGCTTATTCGTAGACTCTTCAAAATATAGTCTGAAAGCTGTTTTATTACACAACGGGAATAAGAAACCGTCTGTACCAATAAGACACGCAGTGAATTGTAAAGAGAGCTACGAAACGATGTGTACGTTAATGAATTTAATGAAGTATAAAAAAACCAATGGAAAGTGTGCAGCGACCTCAAAGTCATCGGTTTGTTATTGGGATTAGTGGGTGGTTACACAAAATACTCTTGTTTCCTTTATCTGTGGGACAGCAGGGCCAGAGAGCATCATTATGTAAGAAAAGAATATCCTATTCGGAACGAGTATATTCTGGGCAAAACGAACATTAAACATGAGTCATTGGCAGATACAAAAGACATTATTCCACCTCCTTTACACATTAAACTGGGACTGATAAAAAACTTTGTGAAGGCGTTAAACAAAAATAGTGATGCTTTCCTGTATTCACAAAAAATCTTTCCAAGTATTTCAGAAGTAACACTAAAAGAGGGGATATTTATTGGCCCACAGATCCGTAAAGTTGTAAAAAATCCACAGTTTGAAAGCCTTTTATCTTTTAATGAAACAACTGCTTGGAAGTCATTCAAAATGGTTGTCGAAGAATTTTTGGGAAATAAAAAAAGTGAAAATTATAAAGATATTGTTGCTGATTTATTGAAAAATTTTCAACAGATGGGACTGAACATGTCATTGAAGATTCATTCTCTGCACTGGCATTTGAGTTTTCTCCTTGAAAACTTAGGAAGTATGAGTGATGAACAGGGGGGACGTTTTCACCCAGATTTGAAGATTTTCGAAGAACGACATCAAGGATTTTGGGATGAAAATATGTTAGGGAATTACTGTCGGTCCGTTATAAGAGAAACCGATGGAAAAAAACTATAAAAAGACAGCGATAATTAGCCATTTTATTTTTTAAGATTATTTTCCATTGTTAAGTAAATAAATATTTCTAACAGACGTGACAGAATTTTTTTATTTTTTTTCTGGATTTTTCTCTGGATTTCTCTTACCTAAATAAACAATAATTAACAACTTTCAGCTGGGGTATAAAAACCGTGTAAACTAGTGTAATTTACGAATGTCAACTTGCTAAGAATATACCTTAAACCAGCTGGTTATAGTTGGTTCCCAATCGTCTGGCTGGAAAACATTAGTACCAATATCAAGGTCTCTACTAGGATTCGATGGTCTTATATCTGGTTCAGGAATTGCCTGAAACAGGAAGTTACATTGAAGTAAGCATCATGATTATTAAATGTTCTTCTTACGTTAACCATTGAGGAAGTATATATGTTGACGCATGTCCAGTCAGCTGTACCATTGATAATGCTTTTTTCTTCATCAGTAAAGCTGGGTAAACGAGATACCAAGAAACCTTCTAATAATGAGCGAGTCGCAATGCGGTCTTTCATTATTTCTGGATAATCTCCGAAATTTATGGGATGCCCAAACCATCCAAACTAAAAAAATTAATTTACCACACAAAAAATTCCCTAGCGAAACTTGTATTCCTTAGAATCACGTTCTTACCGTGAAGAGTAAGTTTCTTTCAGCTGCTTCAACATCTTCTGCACTTTCAGAAGCTGGCTCAAACCAGTTACTGTCAATTACCATGGTTACTCTACCTGAAATGTACATGGGTCTGATTTTAAATGGTCAAAACTCTTCGTTTATCGAACCTTTTTGTTTTGCTTTGAATTCATTTTCATAAAGCCTGTAGGCTTTTCCGTGTGCAATTATGAGATTGTGGGCGCAGACGTAGTCGTTGATAGCAGGGCTGATCTGGTTTGGGGCCAGTTCTCCAGTACCATATCTGAAACAATTAGATCGGAACCTTTGGTACAAAAAAAAAATAATTCAAGGCGGACGTTTCGCTAAGAAACGTGCATTCTTGTTACATTTCGCTGATTATAGATTTTCTGTTCTTACCCTTGACCACAGGTTTGTTTGGGTTCGTTAAAGGTAACCCAGTCTTTTACATCATCGCCGAAATTCTCGAATAAAAATCTGGCATAATCTACGAACCATTCTTGCATTTCTGAAGTGAGAAATCCACCCAGATCTTCTAGTACAGTGGGAGTGTCCCAATGGTGCATCGTAACAAGAGGTTCTATATTGTTAGCCTTGAGGGCTGCTATTAAGTTTTTGTAGTACGCTATTCCAGCAGGGTTGGATGAATTTACAAAACCTAAAACCATACAATATTATAACCATTTCTGATATATTGTCAAAATGGTTGTGGCTTGTTCATATATATTTTTTTTTCTTTGGGTTTGTCGCCACGATCTTAAAGTCAAAAAGATAACAAATATCTGGGTAAAAAAAACGGAGGCAAATTTATCAGTGATTCTTTTTCTGTAACAAATTTGCCTAACGAACAAAGATTTAAAAAATATGAAATTTTCTCAAATAAATACAAACTTTTAAACGTTAACGTTTCGGGAAGTCTTCTCTTCCCGTTTTCAAAACGAATCTAATTATATTAATTTTTATATAATACTGTAAAGATCGTAAGTAAATATATTTTCTATATGTCAATGATACTTACATTGACAATATTTTTCTTCTACTGACAGTGGCGTAGTACCCAAAAATTATATAGGTAAGCTTTGCTGTGTGATTATTATGTATTGAAATAATTAAACGTTTTAAATTGTATTCTTTAGACTGGTGAACCATATTGAATTTAAACCTACCGAAGGTATAGCAATACTATTATTTTTATGCTGGCCGCGGTAGCTGGTTCGATTCCAGCGCTCAGATGGCTGTTTTTCTTTAATTCTTCTGTCCGTCTTACTTCCTACCCTACACACACACTTATATACACTCACATATACACAAACACGCCCACACATATCTACACCTAAATGTCTGTGATTGTTTCTAGGCAAGAGTGTAAAATCCGACAACGTATTACTCTTCAGTCACGCCACGTAAAGGCTAGGTAAGGCAGGATGCCTTCTAAGAAGTGTTCTACGTTGTTCACTCGCCGGTCGGTAGGCTTCCTACTAGACTTATGGGTAGGTACATAACCAAGGGTTGATAGCCTGAGGGGGGTGCTGGCCTGGGTTTGTCGGTAGCTGATGACCGTAGTTCGGAACTCACGTTAAGCTGTAGGTCCAGTCGCTAAATAACCTTAGATGTTGACGTCCCTCTAACCGTAAATCCTTTCCTTTCCTTTATTTTTATTTAAATTAATTGTAGCGGATTCTTTTAATCTTCTTTATTTAGTTACAGATTGTTTTTTTTTATATCGTTTTGGAATTATTCCAATTGATTTTGTCCCGATCTTTGTTTACATAAGAACAAATATTTTTTATATTTTTAAGTTTTAGATCATGCAAAACCGAAGTATTATTTACTTCATAGGTGTAATGTTGTGTGAGAGAAGATATTTGGTCGAGTAGTTGGGAAACAATTGTGTACCTTTATTTGGGATTTTCGCCACTATCTAAAACTCAAAAAATATCAAAAATACCTGTCCTTATGTAAAGAAAGGATCACTGGGTAAAAACAAAAAACCAAACGGAGACAAATTTCTTTATATGTTCGTATATCAACGATACTTACATTGACAAGAATAGATTTTCATGTCAGTGACATACTACCAAAAAATATATATAAGTAATGTTTACTGTGTGATTGTTTATTGTACTGATTATGTATTCAAATATTTAAATGTGTTTAATTGTATTCTTTAGAATCGGGAACCATATTGAATTTAAATCTACACAAAAAAATATATTTACTTTCACTCGTTACTTTATATATTACAAATTACTATAATTTATTTTTTAGTTTAGTTTTGAAAAAGGGGGGAGAGTACCTTCCGAAACGTTAACGTTAAAAGTTTGTAAAATTTTTTTATAACATTTTTATATCTTTAAAATTTTGTTCGTTAGGCAAATTTATTACAAAAAAGAATCACTGAGAAATTTGTCTCCATTTGATTTTTTGTTTTTACCCAGTGATTCTTTCTTTACATAAGAACAAGTATTTTTGATATTTTTTGAGTTTTAGATAGTGGCGAAAAACCCAAATAAGGGAAAAATTATATGAACATGCCACAATCATTCAGACATTACTTAAGGCACGTTATATCACCTGTCTCGCTACTTTATTTACTCACCTCGTAAATAAACTTATTAATAAAAAATAATTAATTGTTTACCTGTAGGTAAAACTCTGGACCATGCTATGGAAAATCGATAAGTACTAACGCCCATCCCTTTAAGAAGTTCAACGTCTTCTTTCCATTTATGATATGCATCAGACGCTACATCTCCGTTTGCATAAGAGTTTTTTTCTGGATACAAGTGAGTGGATCTGTCCCATATGTTCTCGCCTTTTCCATCAGCATCCCAACCTCCTTCAATCTGATAAGCAGCTGATGCAGTACCAAATTTAAAAGCCTTTGGAAACCGTCGATTACTGACAATATAATCATCAGCGACAATCCTGATCACAATAAAATACACAATAAAATTAATATTTTCTCATTACTCATTACAGGAACCTCAATAATAAATAAATAATAATAAAGAGAGTGGAAAGTGGTTGGGTTATACATATAGCGTTGGACAAGATGATGACCATGATGTGGAAGATCTTTGCAGGATAGAAAAAGGATAGTTAGAAGCGTAAACCCTGGCATGTACAAGCTATACACACAATATATATATATATATATATATATATATATATATATATATATATATATATATATATATATATATATATTTTACTTACTGGTGAATCAATAATATACATAGTATCAACGTTTTCATACTTTTCATGTTGGTTCTCTACTTTAGTTAGCAAATTAACTGATATACTATTTAATCTTTTTATTTATAAAAAATATATTAGTTATTCTGATAATCTATAAGTACTCATTTATGTTAAATATCAAGTGTTTTTTTGAATGATATTGTTTATTTTAATCTAATGTTCTAGAACGTGTCATTATTGATAATATTTGTTTGTAAAGACAAAAATCAGGTTATTTAAGCGAGGCTTGTATATCCTGATATACAAGTGGCTCTTTAACCTTATTATTTTATTGTTGTTACATGAACGAATTCAAATTTTAATTTATAATTGGAATTTATGAAGTTTATGAAAGGAAACACAAAAAACAAAAATGTTTTGTTTGTCAAGACCGTTTCAAACGTTTTCTGAAATGAAACAAAATATATTCACCGCCTTTAAACGAATTTGGATACCGTGAATAAAAAATCTGTTTGTCTACATCTAATGTCAAGAAATATATCCACAGAAACATTTTCATCCTAACTTTATTTTATTTTCATACCGAAAAAGTCCTAAAAAGTTTAGCTTCGTATTTTTTCCCATCTTTATTGGAAATATCTCTCATTTTTTATCGAATATTATCCCATCTAATAGAAGGACACGGTTCAACTTCTCCACCGAAGACTGCAAATAAAAAGCTTTTTTATTCGCATACATGCCGCACGTATATGCGAAAAGTTTGAAAAGTTTGACGTAAAAACGCAATACGCCATAGACCCTTGGTTTCTTTTAACCTTTGATTCAAAATTATTCCAGATTTCTTTTGACAGGTAGAAAGTTTTTTAATATCATATGTGGATGCTACGGCAATTGCTATTTTTTACGCTTTTGAGGTATGAAATTCTTTACGTTTAATTTAGAAAATATTAACTTAAAAATTATTAACTATTATTAATAGTTAGAAAATTATAACGATAAAATAAATATTTTATAAATTTCGTTCACGACCAACAGTGAATAAGAAGAAAAAATAACAAATATTTTTAATGTGTGTGAATGTATCAATGTCACTGTGATTGATATTGGCATTGACAGTGATATTGACAGTGACACTGAGAGTTACACTGACAGTGACTATAACAGTGATACTGACAATTACACTGACAGTGACAGTGTCACTGTCAGTGTCTCTGCCAGTGTATCTGTCAGTGTCATTGTCAGTGTCACTGTCAGTGTGATTGTCATTGTCAATGTCACTGTCACTGGTGCTGTAAGTAATGTCTGAATGATTGTGGCGTGTTCATATATTTTTTCTCCTTTATTTGGGGGAAAATACCTGTTCTTATTTAAAGAAAGAATCACTGGGTAAAAACAAAAAACCAAACGGAGACAAATTTCTCAGTGATTCTTTTTTGTAATACATTTGCCTAACCAACAAAATTTTAAAGATATAAAAATGTTATAAAAAAATTTACAAACTTTTAACGTTTCGGAGGGTAATCTCCCCCCGTTTTCAAAACTGAACTAAAAAATAAATTATATTAATTTGTAATATATGAAGTAACGAGTGAAAGTAAATATATTTTTTTGTATGTCAACGATACTTACATTGACAACAATGGATTTTCATGACAGTGACATACTACCAAAAAACATATATAGGTAATGTTTACTGGGTGATTGTTTATTGTACTGATTGTGTATTCAAATATTTAAATGTTTTTATTTGTATTCTTTAGAATCGAGAACCATATTAAATTTAAATCTACTGAAGGCATAGCAATACAGTTATTTTTATTTAAATTAATTATAGCGGTCTAATCTATATAGCGTCTATAGCGTAATCTTCTGTATTTTGTTACCGATTCTTTTAATTTACCGTTTTGGAATTATTCCAATTGATTTTATGACCCGATTCCCATGCGTGTTGACAAATTCTAAATTTATTAAAATCGCCCTTTCTAAGAAGGTTTTTCTCTTTTACTCTAACATCTAACGGTCTAGATGTCTCACCTATATAGAATTTGCCACATTCGCAGGGAATTTTATAAACCACATTTTTGGTATTTTGTTGTGTGTTGTTTCGTTTAGTTTTTGTTAATAGAGATCTAAGAGTATTTTTTGTTTTAAATGTCGTTCTTATGTTGTATTTATTTCCTACTCTTTTAATTGTGTCAGAAATACCGCGGATATAAGGGATTGTAAAGTTGATTGTTTGAGAGTTATTATTATTGTTATTAATAACTTGTCTGTTTTGTCTAGTATCAAAATTTTTAAGCGATTTATCTATAAAATTTTTTGGGTAATTGTTTTTTATTAAAATGTCTTTAATGTGATTTGTTTCTTTTTGTAGTGTATCACTGTCGGTACAAACAAGTTTTGCTCTGTCATATAAACTTTTAATTACACCTATTTTGACCGATTTTGTGTGATTTGAAAATAAATTGAGATACCTATCTGTGTTTATCGGTTTTCTGTAAACTGTAGTTTTTAATTTGTTGTTTTGTTTTATTATTAAAGTGCCGAGGAATGGCAATTTATTCTCCTTCCCCATCTCTAAAGTAAACTTAATTGTAGGCTCTCGAGAATTTATATGTTGTAAAAAAATATTTAGATCGTCAATGTTATGTTGCCATATAGCAAAAATATCATCAACATACCTAAGCCATATTAATGGTTTTTTAAGAGATTTATTTAATATGTCATTCCCGAGTTCCTCCATAAAGATATTACTCATCAAAGGAGAAAGAGAAGAACCCATTGCCATTCCGAAATGTTGTTGATAATAATCATTTTCTAATTGAAAATATGTGGTTTTTAAGCGCAGAGTTAATAATTCCAAAATTGTATTTATGTTTAGTTTAGTGCGGTCTTTTAATGTCGTGTCATGTTCTGATCTCTTTCTAATTATTAAAAGTGATTTATCAACTGGTACATTAGTAAATAAACTCACCACGTCAAAACTAACCATTAAATTTTGGTTTGTAATTTTAATGTTCGAAATTTTATCTAAAAAATCTGAAGTATTTTTAATATATGAATTTGTTCTACCCGAAAGTGGATTTAAAATGTTTAATAAAAATTTTGCTAGTTTATAACATGGGGAATCTATACTACTAACTATAGGGCGAAGTGGTATATTAATTTTGTGTATTTTTGGTAGACCATAGAAATGTTTTACTATAATGTGGTGTAAGTTGTGATCTTTCTAGATCCGTAAATTCACGTTTGTGTTTATATAATGTATTGTAAATTTGTCTCTCTAATTTTAATGTTGGATCTGTAGGTATTTTAGTGTAATTTATCTCATCAATTAAAGTTTTAATTTTGTTATTATATTCTGTAGTGTCCAGAATAACTGTGGCGTTACCTTTGTCTGATGGCAATATTTTAATAGATGTGTCTTTTTTTAATTTATCTATAGCTAACCTTTCCTCGTGGTATAAATTTGATTTGATTTTAAATTGTTTTTCTAAGATAAGTTTTAACCCAATTCTGTATTCATTTGCACTTTCCAAAGGTAATTTTTGAGCAACAGACTCTACTGCCGAAATAAGGTCTAATTTAGGAGTAATTAATAATTAATTAATAATTTAATTAATTAATTAATAATTAATAATCTAATTTTTTGAGTTTTAGACAGTGGCGAAAAACCCAAATAAAGGAGAAAAAATATACTGCTACTGTACTTTGACATGACACACAATGAGTTCAGTTTGGGCAAAATAATAATGAAAACTTACATATCAGTATGATAAAATATAAATAACAGCTAAAATATTTGTTATAAAGGGATATATCCTTATAGCGGTATAAAACTGTTTGTGTTTATAACAACCCAGTTATGCCTTTAATACCATTTAAGTTACTATAGAGCTACTAAAAAACAATCTAAAAAGAAAACAGGTGTTTAAACACGCGGACTTTTAAGCTGCGCTTAAGTACAACTGAGCAAATAACCAGGATTAATAAGGGGCAATTTTCGAGCATTGTTTCAAAACAATAACCCTCCAATCTTAACAAACATCGTTGAAAAGGTCTCTCTCCATATTCCGATAAATAATTTACATTCGAAGGGGGGGTTGCGCATTATTTGATTATGGTTTTGCGTCGTACCTTGTATCCAAAACTGTTAGTTTGCTATCATTTCGAAAGTTTGTTACGTGATTCAATTAGCAAACAAAGTGCCCGTCTCGTACGGTTTGCTTAGGGAAAGAGAGAATGGCCCTAAATATACAGTAAAATGTTCTTTGCAGATTAATATGCCTTGTTCAACAAGAGCGGCACCCCGCCATTATATATGAGACTGACTTTTATACTGCGTTTAAGTGGCAAATTCAATTATCGAAGAATGTGGAAAATTTTGGCCCGCGCATTTAATTTGTTAAGGGCTTTTAGGCTGTTTGAAAACTCCTTTTGGTAGCGGAGGCGTAGAAGGGGGTGACTTCAATTTTATTACTTCAGTAATTGTAGCTGGAATCTGTTTCACTGCATCAGTAGTAAAGATAACTATAAGACTGATCCTAATAACAAAAAAGGTGAAATATATTTTTATTTATTTTGTTGTACTCTTTGAGTTTAATATATTGAGTGTAGGAAAAGATTCGATGTTCTTGCGTGCTTTATAATTAAAATATGACACTGACTGCACAGTGACACTGACATTGAAACTGACAATGGAATTGACACTGACACTGACAATGACATTGACACTGACAGTGACAGTGTGTGTCCTAGATAAGCATGCAGTCTACAAGGATTTTGGAAACCATAAGAAATACAGAGATGATTAAATTAGAAGAAAGTTGCACGTCACTGAACTCTGCAAAAATTAAAATTTTTATTTTTTTTAATATTTCCGAAGATGTGGGAAATTTACAGGATTTTCGTGATTTGGATTTTATTCGTTTCTGATTCTATATTAAGAGATATTTCAAAATAAATTTGACATTTTCATGGCCACTTTTTATCCTCTACAAGATGGTGTAGCAAGATTTTTCATCCGACGTTTCGGCTTTTCTCGATCAATTTTGTTTTTTTTTAAATAGTCGAAAAATTTTATTTTATGTTTAGTAAATTCTACTTTTTATTCTGAATCCAATGACATGCTACACTTAATGTTTATTACACGTTTCTGACTAAGAAACTCATCATCAATGTAAATAAGCTTATTTAAAAAATATATATTGTGATATTTAAAGTCTCGTTGGTTTTCAAAATATTTTTTTTTTACGTTATTGACCATAATATTAAATTTACTACAGAAATAGACACTAACAACAAAATGAATAACTGAAAAAAAATGAAATCAGAGAAAGTTCTCTAAAATAATTCAATGATTAATAGTTAATTTTATTTAAAACATAATTTATCAAACTTTTAGAAAATATTAACTGTCTAGAAAAATATTTTATGAATTTCATTAACGACATACCGCGAATAATAAAATAAAAACAAGGATTATTTTTATATTTTTTTCTTTATTTGCGTTTTTCGCCACGATCTAAAACTCAAAAAATATCAAAAATATCTGTTCTTATGTAAATAAAGAATCACTGGATACAAACAAAAAACCAAACGGAGACAAATTTCTCAGTGATTCTTTTTTGTAATAAATTTGCCTAACGAACAAAATTTTAAAAATATAAAAATATACAAACTTTTAACGTTAACGTTTCTGGAAGTATTTTTCTCTCGTTTCCAAAACGAATCTAAAAATAAATTTTATTAATTTCTATAAATTATGAAAAGATAGGAAGTAAATATATTTTTTGTGTATGTCAATGATACTTACATTGACAATTGAAGTATGTCAATGTAATTAAAAATTGTTATATTTTTAAAATTTTGTTCGTTAGGCAAATTTATTACAAAATGAATCACTGAGAAATTTGTTTCCATTTGGTTTTTTTTGTTTTTACCCAGTGACTCTTTATTTACATAAGAACAGATATGTTTGATATTTTTTTAGTTTAAAACCGTTGTGAAAAACCCAAATAAAGAAAAAAATATATGAACACGCCACAATCATTCAGACATTACTTAATATCTTTTATAGTGTGTGAAAGTATCAGCGTCAGTGTAACTGACCTTGGCACTGACAGTGACATTGCCAGTGACACTAACAGTTACACTGAGAGTCAAAACACCTATGGAAATAGTGTTTAGTCAGCTGAATTAAGGTGTAAGGTTCATTGCCATACTGTGGATATTCTCCTAAAATTCTTGTAAATATTTCTAGGTAAGAGTGCAAAATCTGACAAGAAATCACCTCTCAGTCACGTCAGTTCGAGGCTGGGTAACGCCGGAAGCCTTCTGAGAGGTTTTCTACGTTAGTCACTCGTCACTCGGTAGGCTTCTCGGGATACTTTCGGTTAAGCACAAAACCAAGGGTTGATAGCCCGAGGGGGGTGCTGACCGGGGTTTTCGGTAGCTGATGACCGTGGTTCGGAACCCACGTTAAGCTTTAGGTCCAGTGGCTAAATAGCTTTATCAGTTGCTGATGCGTCTGTAACCCCAAAAACTTTACTTTCCTTTTTACTTCTTGCAGGTGAAGGCTTTCCACTGCGAGGGTCATCTTCAATCTCAAAAATTCATCAATTTAATTGTATATGTGACCACGTTAAATTCAGCAGGCCTTTTTGTATATCTTGTACGATCATGTTGACGATAAAGTTGACTTACCGTAAGCCTTCTCCGACGTTTTCAAAAATTCAACAAAGAAATTTTCTTGAGAACAGAAAATGTGAGGCACACTTAACAAACAATCCTCCGTGAAGATGTTGTTTTAACAAAAGTGCTTCTTATTTTTGCTATCAAACATAATCCCGAAATATTAATAAAAAAATAGCAATTAGAAAAAAATAATGAAAAAAGAACACTGTTACACAAAGAAAACTGCTATTTTCTCTACACCAGCAATAATTACAAGCAACAGGCAACTAAGTCCCGCATATCCTCCGAAATCTCAATATGTTAAAAGTCTGAAAAATATTATTCGAGGCCCAACAGGGTTCCGCCTGTCACATTCCGGCCCTAAATCTTATTTTGCAGACTCCTCCGAGAACTATCTCGTTGAAATTTATAAGAGTGACGGCAAAAAGGGCAATGCGTTTTGGGCAAAACCCTTTTATTAAGTTGTGTTTATTTGGGAATATGAAACGATATAAATTTATTTTCAAGATACGAGTGGGAATATGCATATTTTATAAAGTTATCACAACGCATTTTCCCGTCTATTGGATTTTTGATAAAATATGGTTGCTACGGGATATCCTTTTTTTTTATTCAATAAAAATCTGTATACATTTATTAAAAAAAAGAGTTCAAAAGGATACAAGACTAAATTCTATTCTTCTGACGTGTTTCACCCACACAATAGCTTCTTCAGATGTTAGTAAATTAAATTACTTCTATCAAATTAGAGTTTATGTTAAGACAAACAATATATACATAAAAAAAATCTGTAATTTAATTTACTTAACATCTGCCACTGTCGTTGGCTGAAGTCACTATGTTGGCGAAACATGTTACAATAATATAATTCAGTGAAAATCCTATAAAACTTTAGTTTTATATTAAAATAATTAATGGATTGTTATGAAGTCAAAGTTGAAATCGCCAATTACAGAATTATTTGTAATTAAACTTAAAATATTAATTCAGAAGTAAGAAGTATTGACTATATGGTGGATGGACTTTAATGCAAATATAAAAATATTGTTTATTCGATTTAATTAAAAAAAAGAAATTTTCTATAAAAAATGTATTTTTTTCAAGAAATTTGTAAGTCTTTTAACATATAAACAACTTCTATATGTCACTGACTTATAGTGAAAAAGTAATTCATATTCTTTTATAATTAGGGTAGGAGATCTATATGTTTCTTAAATAATTTTTCATAATTAAAGATAATTCTTATTATGTTATATATAGCATATTAACTAAATCTTATTATAATTAAAAACAAATATATTAGATGGCTTTCCTTTTCATTGATATTATATCACAGTATTAAATCTAGACTATATGGTGGATTATGAGTTAATTCTTGACAGGAACGGATTGTTTTTGTAAAATTAGTTAGTGATCTTGAGAGTTTCTCCTTATATTTTTTCCTTTATTTGGGTTTTTCGCCACGATCTAAAACTCAAAAAATATCAAAATATCTGTTCTTAAGTAAATAATAAATAACTAATAAATTTGCCTCACGAATAAAATTTTTAAAATATAAAAATCTTCTAAAAAAATATACAAACTTTTAACGTTAACGTTTCGGGAAGTATTTTCCTCCCGTTTTCAAAACCAACCTAAAAATAAAGTATGTTAATTACTATAAATTATGAAAAGATAGAAAGTAAATATATTTTTTTTGTGTATGTCAATGATACTTACATTGACTTACATTGATATTGAAAAAAATACATATAGGTGAGGTTTACCGTATGATTGTAATTGTTTATTGAAATTTTTAACTGTTTTTAATTGTATTCTTTAGAATCGGGAACCATATTGAATATAAATCTACCGAAGGCATAACAATACATTTATTTTTATTTAAATTAATTATAGCGGTTTCTTTTAATATTCTATATTTTGTTACCGATTCTTTTAATACCATTTTGGAATTATTCCAATTGATTTTATGACCCGAGTCCCATGCGTGTTGACAAATTCTAGATTTATTAAAATCGCCCTTTCTAAGAAGGTTTCTTAGAAATTCTAACTTTTCTCTTATTCTAACTTCTTTTATTATAACATCTAACGGTTTAGATGTCTCACCTATATAGAATTTGCCACATTCGCAGGGAATTTTATAAACCACATTTTTGGTATTTTGTTGGGTGTTGTTTGGTTTAGTTTTTGTTAATAGAGATCTATCTTTTCTTAATAGAGATCTAAGAGTATTTTTTGTTTTAAATGTCGTTCTTATGTTGTATTTATTTCCTACTCTTTTAATTGTGTCAGAAATATCGCGGATATAAGGAATTGTGAATTAATTGTTTGAGAATTATTATTATTGTTATTAATAAATTGTCTGTTTTGTCAGGTATCAAAAGTTTTAAACGATTTATCTATAACATTTTTTGCTCTGTCATATAAACGTTTAATTACTCTTATTTTGACCGATTTTGAGTGATTGGAAGAGAAATTGAGATACCTATCTGTGTTTGTCGGTTTTCTGTTAACTGTAGTTTTTAATGTGTTGTTTTGTTTTAATATTAAAGTGCCGAGGAATGGCAATTTATTCTCCTTCTCCATCTCTAAAGTAAACTTAATTGTAGGCTCTTGAGAATTTATATCTTGTAAAAAAATGTGATGTTGCCATATAGCAAAAACATCATCAACATATCTAAGCCATATTATAAGCTTTTTAAGAGATTTATTTAATATGTATTCTCGAGTTCCTCCATAAAGATATTACTCATCAAAGGAGAAAGAGAAGAACCCATTGCCATTCCGAAATTTTGTTGATAATAATCATTTTCTAATTGAAAATATTTATTACAAAAAAGAATCACTGAGAAATTTGTCTCCGTTTGGTTTTTTGTTTTTACCCAGTGATTCTTTATTTACATAAGAACAGATATTTTGATATTTTTTGAGTTTTAGATCGTGGCGAAAAACTCAAATAAAGAAAAAAAAATATGAACACGCCACTATCATTCATTACTTAGTCATTACTTAGTTTCTCCTCATTTCTTACTTGTACAGAATTTAAAATAAAGGTATAATAAAAATAATTTTGAAGTAATAAATAATAATTGCTTTTTTACGTTGGTATGGTTGTTCTTGACATCTGAGAGAAGTTTAATATCATTTCACTTGCTCAGTTAAAAATTATAGCATAGAGAGAACATATTAACTACAGTTAAGCAGGGTGGGGGTAATGATATGGTTTAGGGGTGCATGTTTTATAATGGAGAAGGAAAATCTTTACCTTATAAAGGTTTACATGATAGCCCGGTCCTATGTGGAAGTATTGCGAAACAAAGCTGTAAAATTAGACTTTCTATATCAGGTCAGGATGACAACCTTGTACATACAGCTCACATAGGAAGGCCCCAAGAAATAACTCCTTTATAATACGCCTAACAGGTTAATAAAAGGCTAATACTACCCCAGTCACCCGATTATAATTCCAAAGGAGATTTAGGACACATTCTAGACAGAACAATCTGTGAAGTCACTATTAAAAGTAAGTAATTTTTGAGACATGGAACCATTTAGCCACATATATTAAAAAAAAGTTGAATCAATGACTTGACGTTTGGAAGCTTTCATTAAGGATAATGGAATGAACGCAAAATATTAAATAAATCAAGGTTCTATGGAAATTGATTATTATAAAAGGTACCCCGGTACTTGGTGACGTGCAAACATTTTTAAGCGGTTTCAAACGTTATATTGTCGCCATCATTTGTAATAAACCCCTAAAAGTTAGGGTGTACAAATATTTTTTTTGCCTAAAGTATACTAAGAAATAGTCAGCACAAAACAAGATTTTTTAATTTCAGTCTCAAATTGAAGAGGTTTTAGTCTGAAATCGCCTGCTTAGATATACCCTAAAATGAAAACCATTGTGTGAATTTTTACCACCCAACAAAAATACCATAAACTATGTTTATTTCTTTCAATTTTTATACCTCTTTACGAAAAAACCGTTAATATTTAACTCCATATTCTCTGCCCACAGATATGAATTCCATTTGGAAACATTTCTTTGTCGTCTTTTGGTATTTTTGAATAAGTATTTTAATGGTCTGGGCTTTTTAGAATGCGACATTAAAAAAATAAAATACAAGATCCTTGGGAAAAAAATCGGCGGTTTCTTTGATGGACGATGATTTAAAACTACGGATAAATATTTATTATCGAGGAAGTGTTGATGAACGTTTTAGGCGATTCGGTAAATTTTTTAAAATAAATCAAAACGGTGTTTATGGCGCCATTCGCTTCGCACAATTAATAGAAAGGAGGACATTTGGGCAATTTAAAAATGCTTTTGTTAACAAAAAAATTATAGGCTATAAAAATAAATTAACTCCCTTTTTTTAAAACGAGTGTTTTAATGGCGATTTTAATTGCCGGCAGTTTGTTGGTATAAAATTTCAAACTTAAATTACAAGATATTAGGTGTGGCCATAAGTAATATCACTTTTTGATACTGAACAAAATTTTGTTTTATTTAAGACTTAACACAATTCACTCTACACTATATAAATATCTCAATATCAGTTATTTTTCCCTTGAGTGATTTTGGCACTAATTATATATTAATATAACTACAATTTTGTATTATAAACTAAAAAAAAATGTACAGCATTATTTAAAAAGGAATAAAACAATTTTTTACTTTGTTATCTATCACTTTTATAATAAAAGTGATAGATAACAAAGTAACAAATTGTTTTATGGCTTTTTAAAAAAATGAACTATCACAAAGTAACGGACAAATCAATCAATAATTTGTACAGCATTATATAAACAATATCAAATAAGCGATCCCCTAATCCGAGAGTGATTTTTATTTTTCGATAACATTAAAAATCGGCTTCGGTAGATGGAGCAGACACATTTTTGGATAGTAATTTTATACGAAATCCTTTCTATATGCAAATGTAGTCGTAGCAATAGCAGCGAGTATTAGAAAATTATAGCGTGATCGGAAAGCGCGAGCAATATTCGAAAATTATCTTTAAGATACGTTAATATAAAAAAACTTCTCACAGTGCACACTCTGTATAACATGACATATATCCAATTGTTTCATTTAAACAGCTCAAAAGTTTTAATTTATTTTTAACAATTTCAATTTAAACCAAACAAACTCGTGAATTAAGCAAATAATAGAGTTTTGAATATCAAAAAGGCAATTTAAAAAACCGAGAAATATTCATGTTAAATTTAAAAATTACATAATCACCTATGGCCACGGAATATAAAAAGCAAATATTTTTAAAGGAGTTATTCGAAACCGAACGTTGGTAAAAAATGGCGCGTAACTTTTCCTATTCGGTCTTTCTGATCGAAAGAAGATTTGTAGGTCTTACACATTCACATCAATGCCTTTTCTTTGTTCCCATACAGGTACAAATATATTTAACGATGAACTGATAAAACAAGTTTTCAAACAAAAATATATACTACTTCTTGATCATAATATCACTCTAATATTCGCTTCTGAAAAACACTGCAATAGCTACATTTGCTGACGCTATTGTTCCACTAGCAGTGAACTAAAACATAGAAACCTCAACTAGAAAACTACAATCAGAGAGCGATGAAATTGTAAATTGGACCAAAAAATGGAAAAAGCTCAATGAACAACAAAAACAAAACAATGAACAAAAATTGACAACTTTACCAACAAGAAAATAACAGGGCAGCTCCCTCTAGATATAAATAGTACAATCGCTCCGTATGCATTAAATGCCAAATACCTCGGCATAACTTAATAATAAATAAAAATTAATGGACAAAAGAATACTCAAAAATACACCACATCTCGGTGTTGCTTTCGCTGTCTCAAGAAACATTCTTGGTTCTATAACAAATGTCCAGCCAGTAAATAATCGACTTATGACACTATCCCTCAAGTGTGCTAACAAAAACTATACATTAATCAATGCACACCTCCCAGTTAACGAAGAAAATTAATCTAATCCTGAAAAAGTAAATATGTCCTGGAAAATTCTGGAAAAGACTATCTCTAAAATTCCCTCTAACCATGTAAAAATCCTATTGGGTGATTTCAACGCCTAACTAGAGAAAGAAAAAAGTACAGGAAAACAGTCGACAGTTTTCCCGCTCATAAATGGACTGACCATAATGGTAGAAGATTGATTGAACTATGTTCGCAGTTTAATCTAAAAATAATGTCAACCCATTTTAAGAACAAAATAACAAAACAAAAGACCTGGAGGTGCCCAAACACGTACATGGGTGAATTTCAAATTGACCATGTTGCCATTTCGTACCCCAATTATAAAGAGATTTTGAATGTTCAAGTCAGGAAAGGAGCAAACATAGACACGGATCACTACTTGACTAGAATCAAACTTAGCTTAAAACCTCGAAAACTTATTCAAAAGAGGCTGCTAATACCATAGTTTTACCCAACGAAAATAAAACCAGCCCTAACAGAAGAGCTTGATAAACAACCAGCACAGAACTGGCAAGAATTAAAATAAAAAATTATTAAAACAGCCCTAAAGTTGGTCTCTTTACAAAAACGTAGAAAACATCCGTGGTGAGATGAAGTTTGCGAGCAAGCAGTATTAAGCCGAAGTAAAGCATTCAAAGATTGGAACAGTCAAAAAACAGCAATAAACTATAACATCTTTTTGGAAGTAAGAAAAGAAACATCGAAGCTAATTAGACAAACTAAAAGAAAATATGAAAACAATCAACTCAATGAAATAGAAAAAGATTTCCAAAAAAATAACACCCGAAACTTTTACAAAACATTTAAAACTAAATTAACAGGCTATCAACCGCAAAGTCTTTGCTTCCAAAAAGAAAACGGACAATTAGCTCTAAATAACCAAGACAATTGCAAAGAACTTGAGAAATATTTTGAACAAATACTAAACTGTCCTGAGCCCATAAACAAATTTCCACCACTAAACCCTAAACAAACAATCCCAGATTCATTACCACCGAATGAAGATGAAATAATTAGGCAAATCAAGCGGCTTAAAAATGACAAAGCTTCTGGTGAAGATGGAATCACTGCTGAACTTTTGAAATCCGCTGGTCCAGGTACAATCAAGGAAATAACTAAAATTCTACAAGAAGTTTGGCGAACCGAACGGATTCCGGAAGATTGGAAAGATGCTCTAATCCATCCACTACATGAGAACAGAGATAGAACGGATGTAAACTATAGAGGGATATCTCTTCTCCCAGTTTGTTACAAGATTCTATCTCACTGTCTACTAGACAGAGCACAGGGGCAGTTAGAACCTAACAATGGTAAATATCAAGCAAGATTTCGACCGGGCAGATCCTGCCCTGAACAGATCCTGAATCTAAAGTTGATTCTAAGACATCAAAAACTATACAATAAAAATCTCGTCTGTACATTTGTGGATTTCAAAAAAGCATATGATTCTATTGACCGCGAATCTTGAAAGAACAAGGACTAGATCTGAAAGCTCTGGCAATTATTAAAGCAACGTTAACTAATACAAGGTCAAAAGTTAAATTCATGGGTGACATCTCAGAGCCCTTCGAAATTAAAACTGGAGTGAGACAAGGGGATGGACTCTCGCTACTCTTATTTAACTGTGTTCTAGAAAAAGTAATACAGGAGTGGCGTGAAAAAAAGTCGGCATTGAATATTGACCAGCCCATTAAACTGGGGAGAATCAACATCAAAATTGATTGTCTGGCATTTGCTGATGATCTAGCAATTTTAGCTCAAGATATATTAACGGAACAAAAACAGATTGAAATCCTAAAAGAAACAGCAGAAAAGGTAGGACTCCAAATTTCCTTTGAAAAGACATAATACATGACCTGCAACAGACTAAGAACACCATTTCTAAAAACAAAATATGGTAACATCAGACGAGTCTCTCAATTCAAATATTGGGGTGAAATAATCATGGAAAGTGGGTTGGAAAAAGCGGCCAATAAGGGTAGATGTCAAAAAATGGAAACGGCATTAAGACTTACATAAAATATTTACAACAAAAAATGCCTATCTAAAAATACAAAACTGAGACATTACAACACAGTTATTAAGCCAGAATGTTTATATGCTGCAGAAACGCTCATTTTGAATAAAAAGCGGGACATCGAGGACATTGAAAAGAAGGAAAGAAAAATTATAAAAAAAAATCCTAGGCCCCAAACAAGTAAATAGCACAACATACCGACTTCGAGAAAACCAAGAAATCAAACAGTACACAGATATACATAGCGATATGAGAAAAAGAAGACTTAAGTTTTACGGACACATAAAATGGATGAATCCGAGTGTGCTAACTAGACAAATAGTCGAATTTTATGAAAATAGGAGTAGAGCTAAAGTAGAAATAATTAAATGGATTGCTGCAATTAAAGAGGACCTAAGATCAGCAAATATTACACAAAGTGAAATTTAGGATAGAGGCTGTTTCAGACACAAGGAAGGTTGGCCAGAGAGAAAAATGTAGGAAGACTGGAACACCTTGTTCTGACGAAAGGAAAAAAGCTCATAGCGAAAGAATGAAATTAGTATGGGCGCAAAGGAAGGCTAACAACAACAAGCGCCTTTAATTGTACTTCGCGTGGTCCACCAGGGCCCATACGTGAATAATAATAATAATAATAAAAAATAATACAAAATAGTCATTTTTTCCTTGAGTAATTTTGGTACTAGTTATATATTAATATAACTCTAAAAACATTAATTTTGTATTATAAATGAAAAAAAAAAATGTATAGCATTATATAAGCAATATAATACAATATAATTCTTATTTTTCGATAATATTAAAAATCGGCTTCGGTAGACGGAGCAGACAAATTTTTGGATAGTAATTTTATACGAAATCCTATCTATATGCAAATGTAGTCGTAGCAAGAGCAGCGAGTATCGGAAAATTATAGCGTGATCGGGTAGGAGATGCTTTATGCGTCGTCTATCCTGTATACGAATAGAAAAAGGACCAAGATATTTAGTTCGGAGTTGTAATCGTATCGAATGGGGAAACTGTCCCTGTAAAAAGTCGATTTATTCAATGAATTCAACTAAATAACTTGAATGATTTTTGTGTTAATAAAATTCGGAATTATTTCAGTACTTCAAAAGATGTCTATATCTTCTCTACGAATTTTTAAAACAAAACCTTGAAATCCAATGTGGCTATAATATAACTTATTATAGTATTATATAAATCATGCATGAAATTGTAGTCATTATCTTTGAGATACGTTAGGATAAAAAAAACTTCTCATAGTGCACACTCTGTATAACGTGACAGATATCCAATTGTTTCATTTAAACAGCTCAAAAGTTATAATTTATTTTTAGCAATTCTAATTTTAACAAGTTAGACGAAACAAACTCGTCAATTAAGCAAATAATAGGGTTTTGAATATCAAAAAGGCAATTTTAAAACCGACAAATTATTCGTGTTAAGTTTAAAAATTACATAATCGCCCATGGCCACGGAATATAAAAAGCAAATATTTTTAAAGGAGTTATTCGAAACCGAACATTGGTAAAAAATGGCGCGTAACGTTTCCTAGGCGGTCTCTCTGATCTAAAGAACATTTGTAGGTCACACACATTCACATCAATGGCTTTTCTTTGTTCCCATAGAGGTCCTGCGTTCCCAATTTAAAATATGTTCAACGATGAACTGACAAAACAAGCTTTCAAACAAAAATATATATTTATATTTTTTTAATTTTGAATTATTCAGAATTGTTACAATGATTAATTTTTTATCGCTTTTAAAGTTCTGTAATTGTCATCTATTACTTGATCATAATATCACTTTAATATTCGCTTCTTGGTGCGTGGTTATCCTTCTGTGAAAATCCTTTCACTAAATAAGCAAAGATTAATACGTTGTTATTCAGAGATCCTTTGTCGTATGTTTTCCAGGCAATGATTCGATTTTGATGATACTCCTCTATAGCTTCTCTCGTTAATAAAAAATAAAGCAATAAGAAGTTCTATAATATGTAATAAATACTGTTCTAAATTATTCCTTCTCTTCCTCTGTTGGGCTCAAAGTTGGTGCATGTATAGGGTGTCCGGAAATAACGTTGAAATATTTTGGGAGGTGACTCCAGGGCTTAAAACATAAAAAGGGGCCGCGGTGGTCTGGTGGGTTAGTCGCCTGCCTGGCAATCCTAAGGGAACTGATTCGATTCCAGCGCTCGGATGGGTGTTTTCCTTTAATTCTTCTGTCTGTCTTACTTCCTACCCCATACGCACACCTATATATACACACACACACGCCCACACATATCCACACCTAAATGTCTATGATTGTTTCTAGGCAAGAGTGTAAAATCCGACAATGAATTACCCCTCAGTCACGCCAGTTAAAGGCTGGGTAAGGCCGGATGCCTTCTGAGAAGTGTTCTGCATTGGTCACTCGCCAGTCTGTAGGTTTCTTGATAGACTTATGGGTAGGCACATAACCAAGGGATTATAGCCTGAGGGGGGTGCTGGCCTGGGTTTGTTTGTAGCCGATGGCCGTGGTTCGGAACTCACGTTAAGCTGTAGGTCCAGTCGCTAAATAGCCTAAATAGCCCTCTAACCGTAAACCCTTTCCTTTCCTTTATACCCCAAAAATTATTAAATTAATTATTAATATAAAAAAAGACTAGAGCCCCTTAAAGGAGGAACTCTGAAGATGGTTTTTTCGGAATATTTTCGAAACGGTATATGGTAAAGTCGTGAAATTCGGTATACTTCAAAAACTTGAAATGCAAAAACGTTGTATGTGTTAATAATTGAATATTTTAGTCATGGGCGTCTCTTTGGTAAATGCTGCCATAACTTTTTTGTTTCTAATATGTTTAAATTTTTTAAATCAAATTATTGAATCACAAAGATTTTTAGGTAAAAAAGGTCCTCTTATTTCATCTCGTATGTATAGACCGTTTTCCAAAAAACTGACTTTTTCTAAATCGATGCGCGGTTACATGGATATCGAAATGTATCTTCATAATTAGGTGGGCGACTGTCACTGTTAATCTTTGTCTTTTACGTTTCGTTAAACTGGATCATTAGAATGACTAGGTTCTTGGGTAGAACCGTGTTTTAGATTTATAAAATCTCGACGTTTCGGCTTCCACTTTGAAGCCATTTTCAAAAGAATCTAGTTAATTTACTCCGAGATCTCAATTTGCCTACTTCCCAAAGTTCACAACTAGAAAAGAACGTGGACGGCGCGACCTCTGTATTAATAGGTGAGGTTGTAGGTGGGACGCTCGGTTGACGGGTGGGGGTAAGACGGGAGGTGGGCATTTGACTGGAAGGGTCACCCACCTCTCAACCGAGCGCCCCACCTACAACCTCAGGTTGCACGACCTCTAATACAGAGGTCATGCCATCAACTTTCTTTTCTAGTTGTGAACTTTGGAGAGTAGGCAGATTGAGGCCACGGGGTAAATCAACTAGATTCTCTTGAAAATGGCTTCAAAGTGGAAGCCTAAACGTCGAGATTTTATAAATCTAAAACGCGGTTTTACCCGAGAACCTAGTAATTCTAATATTATCGACCGCGCAAGCCTTTCCGAATATATATATATATATATATATATATATATATATATATATATATATATATATATATATATGTGTGTGTGTGTGTATTTTATGTACGGAAAGCGAATGGGAATGAGTGTGAAGCTAGAAGAGGGTTTGTATGCAGAGGGTTTTCCCGGATGAGTACTTTCTTGTACAGAAACATTTACACACCTGCATAGAACATTATGGAAGGGATCTTTCATGCCTTCCAAACATGACTGTAGAAAAAGTCGAAGCACCAGAACTGTAGAAAATGAAGTACGAGTTATAGAAAATGCAGTATATTGAAATTTTATTTTTCCCTCATTCTTATATACCAGACTCTTTCACTCACTGCTTAAGAATCTAATACACTTGACTCTCGTTTTCTTTCTATAACGAACTGACACTCAAATTCGTCCTTGTTGTCATGTCCATATTAATGTATCAGTGGTAGCTCGTGGGTTTTTAATGTGGGAGGGCGTAGAAGAAAATAGGGCTGCTGAAGATTTTTTTTGCTCTCCCCTTCCTCCTTTTTAATTTTCGTGCTATTAAAACTCTATACAGGAAGTGTATCAGGAAAATGAGGTAAAAGAAAGAAACTGAACGGAAATAAAAAATGGTGTTTTGCTCAGAAAAATTGTTTACTGTGATAAATGCTGGAGGATCGGCGCTCCAACGCCCTCCTTCATGAGCCGGAACTGTAATATACAGGGTGACACAAAATAATGGAAATTTTTGAAATACGTAGTGGAAGGCATGACCAGGCGGCAGCACTGCGGGAGAGTGACCTTGAGCAAGTAAACACTTTGCCATTTTAGTAACCGTGGATACTTGGAACGGGCAACAGCTTGAGTTAGTTATAAGAAGTTTTATAAAAACAGTGATAGTTTGAAAGCTGCGAAGAGGGAGTTCCGATGTTTTTATAACTTAGGATGTCATGGTGCCGTCCCATCAAAACACGCGATAAAAAGTTGAATTAATAACTTTGAAGAGACTAGATCCGCCTTAAAGAAAAAACCAACAGAACATTGATGTTGTACGCGAGTCTGTCTTACGGAGCCCACGACGTTCAATTCGTAAGCAAGCAGCTGCGGTTGAAATGTCCCGGGAGAGTGTTCGTAAAATTCTTCATTTAGATTTGAAATTTCATCCATACAAGCTGTAGATAGTGCAACAACTGAAAGAAAACGATTAGCAGTTGCGATTAGAATTCTGTCAACAAATAATAACAAACATAAACAATGACGATGAATTTCTAAGCAAGTTGTAGATGCCAGATGAGG
Organism: Cosmopolites sordidus; assembly: GCA_031761425.1. Lineage (NCBI taxonomy): Eukaryota > Metazoa > Arthropoda > Insecta > Coleoptera > Curculionidae > Cosmopolites > Cosmopolites sordidus. The sequence goes on along the minus strand of JARFXV010001320.1, from coordinate 14,140 downwards.
TCCATTTTCATCTCGCAGGTTACGTGAATAATCAGAACTACCGTTACTGGACAGACACAAATCCTAATTAATTTCATGAGAGCCTTTTACACGTTAGTAAGGTGACAGTATGGTGTGCTGTTTCATTACATGGAATCACAGGACCTTATTTTTCCACACGTTCAAGAAACCTGGTTTCAACAGGGGGAGGCAACATCACACTCTGCACGGAAATCAATGGAAGCTGTGCGAGAATTGTGCGTTAACCGTGTGATCTCAAGATTTGGTAACGTTCCCTGGCGCCCTAGATCGCTAGGTTTGTCCGTTTGTGATTTTTTCTTGTGGGGCTGTCTCAAGAATAAAGTGTACAGGACTCGACCAAGAACTCTGGATGAGTTAAACCAGAGAATTCAGGATAAACTTTACAGTATCCCAGCTCAGATGTTGCACCGGTCAATGAGGAATCTCAACAGCAGTTTTCATAAATGCATTCGTACAGGAGGACGGCATCTAAAAGACGTAATTTTTAAAAAATGATAAATTCCATTAATGTTTCTTAAATGGCAAATTTTAAGGTTTCAATTACTATAAATAAAATGTTTTTCTTCACCAATCACTCACTCTTGGTTTTATTGGATTGTTAAATAGTTTCCGTTTTTTTGTGTCACCTTTATATATATATATATATATATATATATATATATATATATATATATATATATATATATATATATATATATATATATATATATATATATATATATATATATATATATATATATATATATATATATATATATATATATATATATCTGGCTCTGGTTTATTTAATAGTTTTAGGTCCCATGTACCAAGCCTCATGTTCGTATTTCTTTTTTGGGATTTTTTTTATCGAACTAATCCTATGCTATATTAAAGGATTTGTAGGATTTTTTTGCTCCCCAGATATATATCTTAATTGACATTGGTTATAATATGTAGGTATATGTAGGTATATTATTTAAAGGTTCTGGTTTATATAATAGTTTTAGGTCTCATGTACCAAGCCTCATGTTCGTATTTCTTTTTTGGGGTTTTTTTATCGAACTAATCCTATGCTATATTAAAGGATTTGTAGGACTTTTTTGCTCCCCAGATATATATCTTAATTGAAATTGGTTATAATATGTTTTAGATAAAAGTCCGAACAAACAAACCAAAGTAAATGAAAAAACACAGGATTGTGAGTATTGAATAAAAAAATATTAAGAACGTAGCTTGAAAAAATACGAAAGCTGCATGGAATTAGTTTCCATCGAAAGATCTATGACTCATTAAAAGTTTTAAATATCACCATTCGAAAATAGAACCTAGACAAAGGACAATGTCGCTTGGTTAATTAGAAAAAGATTTTTGTTGTCCAGATTTTTCTCCCCAGATGTTTGGAGCGACGCAATTTTCTTTGTCCCATAAACTACTGCTGGTGACATTTTTTTTATAGATTGGATCGTCCATTTTCTCGAAAATTAAACTGTCGTTTAAATTGCTAATTAATGTTAATACATCTTCTTAATCGTTTATTTTGTCCGATGGAATGCTTTGAGTTTGCTGTAAATGTGTTTTTTGGAATTTATAATTGGTTGATCGTGGATCTTTCTCTTTACCACTTGTTTCGAAATTTTTATCACACTTATCACACTGTATCAATTAAAATTAAATATAGTGCATACTACAAAGTACAGTACTAAATAGAAATATTTTTTCGTTTATACTTTTTACGATTTCGGCGCAGGTCTGATTTCATTATTTTTTTTTCACGAAACGTTCTTGTTCATTAAATGTTTTAGTTAGCTAAATGTCCTCTTCAGCTTTACTTTTCTTGTCTTTCATTCTCATTTATTTTTCAGAGATATATTTTTTTTTTCATTCCCTTGTCCTTCATTCTCTTTTATATTTCAGAGCTATACATTCTATCAAAAAAGTACCGGGAATTGGTCAATAAAACACAAAATGTTTATTATTTATTCAAATATATTGTATGACTTTCAAAGTAGGCCCCTCACGAAATATTACACTTATGCCAACGAATAATCCAATTGTCAAAACATTTTTTAAACGCATTTTCCGGATTCGACTTCAGTTCTTGACGCGAATTCTCTTTTATATCTTCTATTGAGTGAAAACGGTGCCTAGAAGTGGTAATTTGTATTTTGGAAAGCGAAAGAAGTCGGCCGGAGCCATATCAGGCGAATACGGTGGTTGTTCGATGGTGTTTGTTGAGTTTTTGGACATAAATTCGTACACAATGATAGCCTTGTGAGATGGTGCGCTTCGTGAAGCATCCATGAGTTTTCTTTCCACAAATCTGTCCTTTTTCGACGAATTTGCTCTCTGAAACGCTGCATAACGCTTAGATAATATTTATTATTTACCGTTTGACCTTCTGGCAAGAGTGCACAACAGCGCGATAATCAAAGAAAACAGTCAACATCACCTTAACTTTTGATCGACTCTGACGTGGTTTTTTCGGTTTCGGCTCAGTTGGAAGGCGCCATTCCGAAGCTTGTGACCCATGATTCATCACCAGTTATAATACGTTTTATGAATGTGGGGTCGGACTCGTTCTAGCATGTATCGGTCACTCGCCAGTCGGTAGGCTTCCTTAGACTTATGGGTAGGCACATAACCAAGGGCTGACAGCCTGAGGGGGGTGCTGGCCTGGGTTTATCGGTAGCTGATGACCGTGATTCGGAACCCGCGTTAAACTGTAGGTCCAGTCGCTAAATAGCCTTAGATGCTGATGCGCCTCTAACCGTCAATCCTTTCCTTTTCCTTTATATCTCTCAAATTTTAATGACGATTTTTAGCCATCATTTCCTTCACATCTCGACCGCCTTTAAATGCACTGTACCACTCATATGCACGTGTTTTTGATAAAGTCGATTCACAGTAAGCCTTCTGCAATATTTTCAGCGACTCAGTACACGAAATTTCATTTGGGATGCAAAATTGAAGACAAATTCTTTATCTGATGTTTTCATCCATTGTAAAAATCGCAAAACACACTTTTGATGAACTGACAAAACCGAGCACTGTAAACAAACTAAATGACAGATTACGTTCAAACTCCGCGTCAGTATAAAGGAGACTTAGCGATAAAAAGAATTTTGGCAATCCCTTTAAGCGGGCTTTTCAAATGATCAATTCCCGGTACTTTTTTGTACAGAATGTATATGTGGGAGGCCTTTGGCGTTTCATATTCTTATACCGGTAAGTTCAGTTCATAACTTCAGTTATCGAGAACTGATGTTCCTGATACGGCTTGCGGCTTACGGCTTGGGGTTTTATTCTCCTTTGGTTTGTTTATCTGTGAGAAATATTCTGCTAGTACATTCTTATAATATTTACCAATAACAGTAACACGATATTCATTATCGTCTATCACTTTTCCAACCAAACAACGACATCAACTAGAAATAAGCTTCGTTAGCAAATATTAATTTTTCCTCAATATTAATTTTTCCTCAAGTGGGAGCACTCCTTCCAACTGTTCTACAGCCCCAATATACTGAACATATCACTTTATGAGTGACATTTACATTTTAAACAGTGTTGCCGGTATTGCATCTCAAAGTTTTAACTCTCTTCCGTACCCCAATTATAAAGAGATTTTGAATGTTCAAGTCAGGAAAGGAGCAAATATAGACACGGATCACTACTTGACTAGAATCAAACTTAGCTTAAAACCTCGAAAACTTATTCAAAAGGGGCTGCTAGTACCAAAGTTTGACCCAACGAATATAAAACCAGCCCTTACAGAAGAGCTTGATAAACAACCTGCACAGAACTGGCAAGAATTGAAACAAAAAATTATTAAAACAGCCTTAAAGTTGGTCCCTTTACAAAAACGTAGAAAACATCCGTGGTGGGATGAAGTTTGCGAGCAAGCAGTAATAAGCCGAATTCAAAGATTGGAACAGTAAAAAAACAGCAATAAACTATAACATCTTTTTGGAAGTAAGAAAAGAAACATCGAAGCTAATTAGACAAACTAAAAGAAAATATGAAAACAATCAACTTAATGAAATAGAAAAAGATTTCCAAAAAAATAACACCCGAAACTTTTACAAAACATTTAAAACTAAATTAACAGGCTATCAACCGCAGAGCCTATGCTTTCAAAAGGAAAACGGACAATTAGCTCTAAATAACCAAGACAATTGCAAAGAAGTTGCGAAATATTTTGAACAAATACTAAACTGTCCTGAGCCCTTAAACAAATTACCAACACTAAACCCTAAACAAACACACCCAGATTCATTACCACCGAATGAAGAGGAAATAATTAGGCAAATCAAGCGGCTTAAAAATAACAAAGCTTCTGGTGAAGATGGAATCGTTGCTGAACTTTTGAAATCCGCTGGTCCAGGTACAATCAAGGAAATAACCAAAATTCTACAAGAAGTTTGGCGAACCGAACGGATTCCGGAAGACTGGAAAGATGCTCTAATCCATCCACTACATAACAAAGGAGATAGAACGGATGTAAACAACTATAGAGGAATATCTCTTCTCCCAGTTTGTTATAAGATTCTATCTCAATGTCTACTAGACAGAGCACAGGGACAGTTAGAACCGAACATTGGTGAATATCAAGCAGGTTTTCGACCGGGCAGATCCTGCCCTGAACAGATCCTGAATCTAAAGTTGATTCTAAGACATCAAAAACTGTACAATAAAAATCTCGTCTGTACATTTGTGGATTTCAAAAAAGCATATCATTCTATTGACCGCGAATCTTTATTCCGAATCTTGAAAGAACAAGGACTAGATCTGAAAACGCTGGCAATTATTAAAGCAACGTTAACTAACACGAGGTCAAAAGTTAAATTCATGGGTGACATCTCAGAACCCTTCGAAATTTAAACTGGTGTGAGACAAGGGGATGGACTCTCGCCACTCTTATTTAATTGTGTTCTAGAAAAAGTAATACAGGAGTGGCGTGAAAAAAAGTCGGCACTGAATATTGACCAGCCCATTAAACTGGGGAGAACCAACATCAAAATTGATTGTCTGGCATTTGCTGATGATCTAGCAATTTTAGCTCAAGATGTATTAACGGCACAGAAACAGATTGAAATCCTAAAAGAAACAGCAGAAAATGTAGGACTCCAAATTTCCTTTGAAAAGACACAATACATGATCTGCAACAGACTAAGAACACCATTTCTAAAAGCAAAATATGGTAACATCAGACGAGTCTCTCAATTCAAATATTTGGGTGAAATAATCATGGAAAATGGGTTGGAAAAAGCGGCCAATAAGGGTTGATGTCAAAAAATGGAAACGGCATTAAGACTTACACAAAATATTTACAACAAAAAATGCCTATCTAAAAACACAAAACTGAGACATTACAACACGGTTATTAAGCCAGAATGTCTATATGCTGCAGAAACACTCATTTTGAATAGAAAGAGGGACATCGAGGACATTGAAAAGAAGGAAAGAAAAATCATAAGAAAAATCCTAGGCCCCAAACAAATAAATAGCACAACATACCGACTTCGAGAAAACCAAGAAATCAAACAATACACAGATATACATAGCGATATGAGAAAAAGAAGACTTAAGTTTTACGGACACATCAAACGGATGAATCCGAGTAGGCTAACTAGACAAATAGTCGAATTTTATGAAAATAGGAGTAGAGCTAAAGTAGAAATAATTAAATGGATTGCGGCAATTAAAGAGGACCTAAGATCAGCAAATATTACACAAAGTGAAATTCAGGATAGAGGCTGTTTCAGACACAAGGTTAACGTTTGGAAGGTTGGCCAGAGAGAAAAATGTAGGAAAACTGGAACAACTTGGTCTGACGAAAGGAAAAAAGCTCATAGCGAAAGAATGAAATTAGTATGGGCTCAAAGGAAGGCTAATAACAACAAACGCCTCTAATTGTACTTCGCGTGGTCCACCAGGGCCCACCCGTGAATAATAATAATATATATATATATATATATATATATATATATATATATATATATATATATATATATATATATATATATATATATATATATATAAACGGGCTGTTTATTTCATTCGATATTATGATACAAATGTCCTCCATAGCTCTATAATAAGATTAGATTTCGATCGGATGTGCACAGTTTGAACACTAGATTTAGGGGTCGATTATCGCCACCCATGTTTTACTCTGCGCAATTTACGAAGTCGTATTCATATAATATATATAATGTGTACAACAATATACCTCAAGAGTATAAATACTTTAGACCTGTCCGGTTTAAAAAATGTTACTACAACTACTATGAAAAGCAATTGGAAGCAATATGCCTACCCTAATGATTAATGATTTTGTCTGTGCGTCTAATACCTTGACACCTCTCTTCTTTTCAATGACTGAGTCTTTTTTTGTTTTGTTTTGCTTCTTATTGATTGTATATGAACAATAATATATTTTTAAATTTTCACTTATTGCCTTAAATAGGAATTTGGGATGAGGTTTGTAAATCAGTGCTTCTGCCACCGTGACTCCAGAACAGTTTGAGGACTGTATTTATAATTCGGTGGAGTAGATGTTGGTAAAAGATTATAATTAAGTATCATTTTTTGGTGGATTATTTTAGCAAGCTGATTAAAGTAGGACATCCACCAATAACGAGCTCAACAGTCTCCCCTATTTTACCACATTTTCGACATACATCTTCAGTGTTTTCTTTAAGGATATATTTCTTGTAATTATTAGTTTTGATGACTTTATCCTGGATAGCAATAACAAAACCCTTAGTTTCCGGATATGGCGATGTCCAATCCTTAAATCTTTTTAAAATCATCCTGAGGTCGGTAATTGTAATATTACCCGAGTCCATTGGTGTTGAAAACTGATGTTCTCTTTTCTCTTCTTCGATCCAATACGCCCTATCGTCGAATTTCACATTATTTGACCATATGTCTGACCAGTACTTTGTCATATTTTCTTTATCAGGAATGGCGGTCTCTAACATCAATTTATGTTCGCTGAGGTTTCTATAGAATTGCTTTTGAGCTCGATTAAACTGAGTATTTTCTTGGTATCTTTTTACTCGTATCCGATACCTCCTTAGTCTGTTTCCTAATGCTGCAATTTTCTGTTTCAAAGTTTCGAGGTAAAGCATAAGGTCCTGTCGGAATGTTGGATTGCTAATCTTTATTTTGGCTTTTCTCGCAATCTGAACAGCCTTTTTTTGGACCTTTTTACTAGCTACTGCAGCATGAAGGTAGCTATGCAACAGACCCACCTTACTCTATATTTCATTATTCTTATTTTTCAATCTTCTTTTCCAAGGAGGGTCCTGTTGTTTTGCAGCGGGGGGTGTATCAGGTCTTGGCCATTGTTTAGTAAATATCTTGGAAATCAGGGCCGCGACGCAGTACACAACGTGGCAGGTTTCCAATAAATTTTATCACTGCGCTCAATCATTCCCCTTATATTAGCATTTACAGATGCAACTGCGTTCTTTATTTCCCTGGTAAGTTGAAGTTTGGGAAGTCTGGGGCGCAGTTCTATGGGTATACCTCCGTACTTAGCATCATGTTCCATAAAAAGTGATGCAGTTTCAGGATTGTTTTCCTCTTCAAGATCATTCTCTGCCACCTGGTCAGTAATCGGCCGTGCTGGTGAATTTAAGCTGGTTCGAGCAATAAATGATTTTCTCCGAATATTTCTTTTGATATTATCCATTTCTGCATCTGATAGTGCTTTCCTTTTAAGAACAAAGCGTACTTGATCTGAGAGTCTTTGTTCCGATAATTCACTTTCAGTATACTTGTCTTTCCATATTGTTTGCAGTCGGTCTCTATATCCAGTCTTGTTCATTTCCATTTCCGTTGCTATGTAATATGCGCGCAAAGGCTTAATATTGAGTTCTCTAGTCCAGCGCATGCGTCCCTTTCCCCGAGTTTTTTGAGCGGAGCTCCCATTTTTCGGAGAGCCCAAGCTGTCCCCTTGGATATTCTTTTGGGTTTTAGGTACGGGGTCGGTGGACCTTGTGGATATATTTCACCGGGCAGTGCCACTCGCTCCACTGCTACCGACTAGGCGCTCGACCGTCCCGCTGGTATAAGTAGCGCCTCCTTTGCCAGCATCCTTGAGGCTTGACTTCTTGTAACAGGAAGCATCTAATACATCAGTTAGGGTGGTTAACCCTTAGGAGGGCTGCCGTTAGATGCATGGATAACCCATGCGTTTTCCAGGGTGCACCAGTCTTGAAGGTGGCAGCACGCACCCCTTATTTATTATTATTATTATTATTATTATTATTCTGCTCATCCTTACTGTAGAATCTCAGCTCATGCTGGCCGGTATTCCAATGCCAAGATGAAAAAGCAATTCAGCTCCTCTCACCCTAGCATAATATCTTACGAACAATGTGACACGTCTGCAAGAGCACGGCACGCTGTCCCACTATGGCAATCGATCTCGAGATCCCGAGGCTCTCGAGGTTATTATTATTATTATTATTATTTATAAATTTATTATTTTATAAAAAAATTACGTTGTTCTTTTATTTTTAACTGAATAGGACACAAAGTGTTCGATACCCTTCGAAATACTTGTAGTTTTTAATGGAGCCTAACGCTATTAGTGACGTCAAATTATCAAATAGCAATTATGTTCAAAACGAAAGTTATTGCTTTTGTTGGGACGCGGCAATAACGGATTTAAACTTGGGGATGTGATATTTAGTTTTGTACTAAACAGCGGGTGTTCTCCACCTACTTCAGACCACCCATTGGCCTATATTTTCACCCCTTGCCAAGTTACACACGATTTCGTAGCATTCGATCTGGAAACATCTAGATGAGTAATGGCTGGTCATAAATATAAAAGTGATTTAATTATCGTGAAGATATGCAATCAGTTGAAAAACGGTTTAGCCATATCGTTAATGGAATTGCTGCTATAATTTAATGAGATTTGAATTTTTTTAAAGTTCAGAATTTTTTGTCGTAAATTTGAGTAACGATTCTTCGCATCGCTCGAGTAGAACAAGAGTCAAAAACGTGTTTCTGCGAAAAAAAAATGCAAAATTATTTAATCAACAAGTCGAAAATCTATGATAGGAATTAACATTTTAAGCAAATATGTATAAAAGCATATTAATTGGTTATTACTTAGTGAATAAAATACAAATAAACTAATGATCACGCATTAAGGAAAACATTTGTGTCTTTTTCCTTTTCAGCTTCTGCTTAGCTTTGTTAATTCCCCTGTTTTCTTTCAGAGTTTTTTGCACTAGCTGCATGTTGAATCGGCGCGTTTTCCTCTCGAATACGTTTTCTTATAGTTTTGCAAAGCTCAACGTACTAGACCCTGATATATATATATATATATATATATATATATATATATATATATATATATATATATATATATATATATATATATATATATATATGACGGTGATGGATAGAATAACATAAAAGATCATACAAATGATCATATGCTAGTACTGTCCCATCAAGCTCGGCGATGGAAATGTCCTCGAATTGATGAAGCAGTGCCTAGAGCCCCTATAATAAAAGAGATGACTGTCGCAGGCCTTTTGCAAAGTCGGGAAATATCGATGTTTAAATAGAAATATTTGTGCAAATTTTCTTTCCCCTATTCTTGAACTTTTCTGTCTCTTGGTATATCCACATCAATACATCAATTAATAAAGTCTTATGCTTTTGAATGCATGCTATATCCGGGGTGTGGTACTTGATGTTCTTGTACGTCTGCAGGCAAAAATTCCAAAGTAATTTACATATATACATATATCTCATGTGGAACACCTAACACCTGCGTCTCCGCCTAAATGAACATTTTTCTTGGGGTGCTTGACCGGGAACGAGCCCCACCCATCTCTTCAACTGGATGGCTCATGTTTACTCTCTCTATGTACGGACTCTTCAGGGCGACATATACCTTACCATTAAGAATAGGGAGACCCTATTCTTGAGGGTCTCCCTATTCATTCTCTCCTTATTCATTATTCTAAAAATCCATGTTTTTCGCCGACTGTCTCCCTATACTGTTGTCTCACTGGACGCAGTCCAAGAAACTGTAAAAATACATATATACGCCATCCGATCAAGTCGCTAGTCGGTCAAGCACCCAAGAAAAATGTTCATATATATACACACACACTCCTCTGTCCATCATGATATGGATAGCGCGGTTATGCACTCTTTGTGATCCGGAAAGAGACAGTCCTATCTCAGGGACGCAACCCTACCCACGCGAGCTTTGAATGTCTCTTAAGGCGGAAGTGGATCAACTATCTTTACATTTACCTTCATCCTTTACCAGGGCACCTCTTGCTCTCATGGCGAACGAACCATATACTGATCAACGGTAAAGGATATATATTCCTGACCGTTTGTAATATTATTATAAATAAACATAAAAAAAGCATTAGAAACCTAGAACCAGACGTAACTGGTTCGTATACATTATGTATACCATTGTGCCTAAACCATTGGACCTCAGTGTGTCCTTACTAATACAACTTAAAGTTTCCAAAAATATGTCTATAAGAATTGACATTTATAATTTCTGTTGGTCGTTTTTCAATCTCAAAACAAAAATATCTTTGTGTGAAAACTACACACCTCACTGTGACTTTCTCACTATAGAGAGAACGTTTATGAATCGGTATGAATTATAATTTCGGTAGTTCTATAACGTAAATTTTGTTCATAAACAAATTAATGTAAGTGAGAATGGGTCTTATCAGATATTCACAACTCCATAACAAAATTTTCAGGTGCATTGCAGATTTAAGAACGCTCGATTGAATTTCAATCGCAATTTAATGAAGGTTAAGCTCTTGAACTAGCTGGATCAGCTAATCTTCTTGCTAGTGGTGTTAGGATGCATGTTGTATTCTAGAACAAGAGTCAACATCCAAAAAGTTGGCTACTAATTTGTGTATTATTTTTGGAATGAATGAGTATCTCTAATAGTAAAAATTCATTAGCAGTTGATAGTAAAACGAGTTTAGCTGAAATAAATAGCTTCAAAAAATGACACATCCAAAATAGTATATTTTAATAAACGGGGAGCCTTTATTTGTACCACGCTATACAGTAACAATGATATGGTATCGAATTTGCGCTCGCGATGCTTGAAATCGTATCTGGTAAAAAAGCAGTTGTATGTCCATTCGTTAAACCATCTAAAAATCATGCAATGCTAGGCCCTTCGAATCTCTGTAGTATACCTTGCGCGGCACAATAATATTGGAAACCCCTTCATATTGAAGAACCCCTTCACGGCGTCCTTTTGTACTTGTTTTTAATCTTGCCTCTCTGCGATTGCTCTCCGCAACTTTCATCCTCTTCAAGTTCTGCCCGTTCGAAATCCTAATCTCACCGGCGTATGTTTTTGAATTACGTACTTAGGTATGTAATATTTCGCAATATTAATGTATTTTTTCAAGTGGGGTAGGTTTAAATTCGAACAGATTAGAACAGAGAGAAAGGGACCATACAGAAACTTGGATTTAAAGTTATAAAAATCAAAAATAAACATGGAATTATTTATTATTATTGAAATACATCATTTCCTTGTAAGATCTAGCGTGATTATGTTGTACATGTGTGATTTATAAGGTATTTCATTATTTGTTTTATTCTGCGCGGTGCCGTGTGATATTCTTTGGTTCTAGAATAAAGTTCCTGCTTTCTTCTGCGTTTGTATCTGAATGGTGATCTGCGAACGTATGAAACATGGACCCATCACTACACTCTGGAGTCAAATCGACAGTCAGCTAAGTCTAAAAACAGAACCATCGGCAGGCAAGGTTATATCCTCTGTTTTCGGGAGGTGCATGTGATATTTTTCATCAATTATCTCGAGAAAGTATTCATTCAGTTCATAGAAAGTATTTATTCGAGAAAGGAGTATTAGAAAGTACAGTAGAAAAGACAGTTATATTATTGGAGACATAAATGCAAGAGTGGGTATGGAGGTAAATAGATATAAGCCAATAATAGAGAAGTATCGAGAAGGAGTTATCACGAGAAATGGAAGAAATATTCTAGAATTATGTATGAAAAATTAATTAGTAATTACAAATACAAAATTTAAACACAGAGTGCACAAATTTACCAGGGTAATGCCAAGTTGAAAAGAACAGTCAATAATAGACTACGCTATAATCTCAAAAATGCTATTTGGAAGAATAAGGGCTAAGAATAAGGGCGAAGAATAAGGGCTATTTGGAACACAAGGGCTAAGAGAGGATATGAGATGGGAAGTAGATCACTACCTGATCGAGACAAGAATGGTAATTAAAGAAACGGAACAAGATATAGCAAGAAGAACAAAGGGAAATTAGTGGAAAAAATTAGAGCGTCTAGACTGAGAGAATGTTGGATACGACTAAGATATAGAGAAGAGTTAAAACAGAAGTTAGGAAGCCTTGTGACCGATGAAGAGGAGTATAATGTTGAAGTATCGTTGGAAATACTTAAGAATAGTGTTTTAGACAGTGCAAAGGAGGTATGTGGAACATCAGCAATGAGAAATTATATATAATCAGCGTGGTAGTCCGAAGACGTAAAACAAGCCACTAGGGATAAAAAACACGCCTGGAAAAAATATTTAATTAAAAAAACTACGGAGGCATATGAATATTATAAAAAATATAGGAAGATGGCAAAAGATACAGTTTTTAAAAGCCCAACAAAAGTCATGGGAGAAATTTGGATGTAAAATGGAAAGAAACATTGCATGAAATCAAAAATTATTGTTAAAAACATACTAAGTGCTAAAAAATAATAGAAATAATAATACAAACGAGATTACCTATATTAGAAATTAAAAATAAGGAACAGCTGATCAACGACGACGAAAATAATGCAAAGATAGAAATAATTGTTCCAGGAATTGTTGGAATTAAAAAGGAAAGGTTAAATATTAAAGATTAATATAGAAATGAACAATGAAATTATGAGCACAGACCTATAGGATGGATGAATTGGAGAGAGCAATGGTGAGGGTAAAGATGGGGAAAGTGCCAGGACATTACGAAGTAACTAATGAAATGATAAAATATATGGGCGAAACAGGAAACATAATTTTACTTCAGTTAGCGAATAAAATACTGAGAGGTAATAAAATACCGGCGAACTGGCAATTGACGGTAATACTTTCGATATTCAAGAAGGGAGGCGCAAGAGATCGTGAAAATTATAGAGCTATATTCTTACTGAGCACAATCGAAAAGATATCTGAAAGCATATTAACGGAAAGGTTAAATGCAAAGATCGAGAATGACTTGGATGAAGCACAGAACGGATTTAGATCAGACAGAGGAGTAAACGATCCAATATTTGCATTACAGCAACTAATTAAGAGAATAATAGAGACAGACGAAAGCATATACATATGTTTTATAGATATTTTAAAGGCATTTGACTCAGTAAATAGAAAGCAGAATTGGACAATACTAGATAAATATAATGTAAATAAGGAAATAATTAGAAGTATTTCAAATCTTTACTCGGAAACTACAAACTATGTCCGAACAAAAAATAAAGTATCCGAAAGGTTTTCAACTGCATCTGGAGTGAGACAGGAAGGAATATTAAGTTCCTATCTGTTTAACATAGTAGTGGACGCGATAATAAGAAGTGTAACAAAAGAATAAATAAAAAGCAGGATATTTCAATCTAGAAAGGGTAGAAATGAATCATTTGGCTTTTGCGCATGACATAGCTCTGCTTGCGAAAAGAGAAAAAGATCTATAGTATAACTTAAATGTATGGTACAAGGAGCTGGGCGAAAGTCAACTGACAAAAAACAGGCACCAGGAGGTGCCTGTGTGCCTACAGGCCTGTGAGATGAGAGCATTGAGAATAATTATAGGACTAACACTGAGGCATCGCGTATTAAGCAAAGAAATTAGGAGGAGATTGAGGGTAAAATCTGTAGAAGAAAGGATAAGGGAAAATGCTCTACGATGGTTTGGACATTAATGCAGAATGCCTTACACGAGAGTGACGGACTGAGAGAATACCTTGCACGAGATTGAGCACTTAACTGAGACTGAGAGACTGTGGAAAATGGGAAAAACTGAAAGGAACACGAGGGGTAGACTACGACAGAAATGGAACGATGAGATTG
>JARFXV010001319.1:0-61370 GCA_031761425.1 Cosmopolites sordidus | reverse complement strand
GTTTTCCATCATTGGATGTATCTGATTCCATTTCTGTTTTCTTACTTCTTATTTAATAGATTTATTGAGTTCGTCCATTCCTTGGCAACAGCGCAAATAAATTTTGCGTGGGCGCACGGTTCCTTATTCCCTTAACGCAATAACTTCAATAGGACGTATTGTTTTTAGTCTTTCCTTCTTTATTATTTCGCTTATGCTTGAACAATTATTTTGTATCAGACTGTATCTAGGCTCACACTGTCACTGCTTATATACTGTGGTTTATTTAACTCTCACTGCAAACCCCATAAAACGAATTTAATGCGGGTGAAAAATAAAAACACCCTCTACGTTCCGGCACGGCATTGCCATCTTATGCTTAATACAGGGTGAAGCTTTTAGTGACTCCGGACTTACAATATGGTCGCTGTCAAACGAACTGTGAGTTTGTGTGCAAGTCTATAAATATATGTCTCAATAGCCTGGCAAATCGTCATGGAAGGTTTAAAATCAAAGCAATGCTTGCAAATAATAACCGTCTAACCGATCGATGTATTCGCCGAATTATCAACAAATTCTTAACACATTTCACGCTACTCGATATTAAAATAAAAACAAGAGAAAAACCTGTACGTTCCATAGAAAATATCGACACTATGGCTGGCAGTGTGATGAAGATCCAAATTAATCATTCGTCGACACTCGCAGGAAGTTGGTGTTTGTTATTTGACTACGTGGATTATTTAATTCCGAATTTGAATAGTATTGATCTGGAGGCTATGTGGTTACAACAGGATGGCTTCACATGTCATACAGCCAACGCAACAATCGATTTATTGAGGGAACAATTCAATGAAAAATTTATTTCGAGGAACGGACCAGTTAAATGGCCACCAAGATCATTTGATTTAACGCCTTTAGATTATTTTCTTTGAGGTTATGTTAAATATTTGATCTATACCGATAAATCAGCAATGGTTGACGTTTTCGAATATAACTCCATCAATTACGGACATAAACCACAATTGTTTGAATGACTAGTCGGAAATTAATTTGACAGAATGTACTTTGGTAGAAGTAGCCACATCGGATATTTGTCCGAAATTGTTTTCAAAAATTAATGCCATTGAATGTGATTTCACAAAAAATAAATAGTTTCAAAACATCTAATTTGGTTATTGTTTTATGCCTCAGCATAGTAATTGTTAGAAAATGATGTGGGAACAGTGTTGGTTTCCGATTTTGGGCAGGTTAATTTTCCGTGCATTTTTGTTTGAACGTTGGGTACCGTGAGATTAAAATTTTTCAATAGGTTTCAAAAAATATTTCAATAGGTCTCTGGAAACAGTATTTTGTCAGAGGTCAAGGATTTTAAGTAGTTTAAGGTATTCTCAAAAGGGCGAGACTCAATTGAAGATGTATCTTGTAGCAGAGGGCATTCAAAAGTGGGAAAAATGTCCACAGAATCTGGGGTCTTGTGCGTCCTGATCATTCGTCGACTGTTAGAATGATCGGAGAAGTGTTGAATTTGACCTATACAAGCTTTCATCAGATGTTGACTAATAAATTGGGGATAAAGAAAATCTGACGAAAATTGGTTGGAAGAAACCTTTCGCAGGTTCATAAGGACATCATTTGGGGTGTGCCGAACTCTGATATAAAATTTGATAAAGCACCTTCGCTCGAAATTGTTGTTGTTCCTTTTCAGAACGCTTTGGAAAAATTCGGTTCACGAAAAGAATTGCTACGGCCCACCAAGTATCTCTCTCAAGGTCAGAATAAATGACCAGTTGAAAATGACGAGTGCAATATCGTCAAAAGTCAAAAGTCAATATAATCAATACTTCTCCTCAGTACGCACCAACGGAGATTCGCCCAAAATAATTCCTATAATTCTCATTATATATATATATATATATATATATATATATATATATATATATATATATATATATATATATATATATATATATATTATACTAAGGAGAAGTATTGACTATATTGACTTTTGACTTTTGACGATATTGCACTCGTGACCAACTCGTGACACTGATGACACTCAACTACTGCTGTCTCATTGGACGCAGTCCAAGAAAATCTAACACTACATATATATAATAAACTTCAGCTTATTATATACGTATATACGTAGTGCAATATAGCATTCGAATAAAGATATATATGTGTATATATATATATATATATATATATATATATATATATATATATATATATATATATATATATATATATATATATATATATATATATATATTTTGGATGCTTCAATACCCTGATTGACTATATAGACTCGATTCCTTCAAAAATGTAACCTCAATGTATATTTATCAGTACATTTAAAAGTATTTAACGATTTGAGTGAATTTAATGCGACAGCAAGTTAATTAATAAATAAATAAATAAATACATAAATAAATGCCAAGCACAGCGGTATGAACAGGTAATAGCTAAAATAAGATTAATAACACTGAATGACACACAACCAAGGCATTTGACTGAATCTTAATTTTCACCAAAATGAAGACAAAGCCTAAGTAAATCTACTATTAGACATCAAATGATGAAGCTGCAGTGACAGTTTACATCGATGATCGTGAAACTAAAATCAGTGTGGTACGATAAGGTGACTCAATATTACCTGTTCTTTTCTCAGCCTGTCTTGAAGAGCTATTGCGTAATCTGTATTAGGAAATGGGGTGGAATAAAAATCAATGGTGGGTTAAGTTATCTTAGATTCAATCAATGGGTTAAGTTATCTTAGATTCACAGAGGATATTGCTTTCCTTTCACAAGACCAATATAAGCTACAAAAACACATACAAGGGTAGCAAAGGGCTTAAGAACCATTTGGGTTGAGAATAAACCTGAACAAAAGTCAGATCATCTTTCAAATATTATAAATGTGAAAGTATGTTTGTTTGTCCTTCAATCACGCTAAATTCCTTTTTTTCCAAGTCCTTTTCTCAAGTCCTTCAATCACGCTCACGCACGATTCTAATAAAATTTCGATTATATCGTGGAATAGGACATAGAATAATTTTTATAATGCTATGAAAATCCGGCTAGGGTTTACATGGTATATATATTATATTCATATCATATCCAGGTTGCCCAACAAGCCATACAAAGACACAATGAATATACCATGCCACTGTGCTTGGCTTTTATTGACTATGAAAAGGCACTTGACACAATATCAAAGCAAGTCAAAATGCATGCATTGCTTAACTAAGGAATAGACAGAGCCTATGTAAACCTACTGAGATCCATGTATGATGAAGCTACAGGGACAGTTTAAATGGGTGATCTTGAAGTTAAAACCAATATAGAACGGGGTGTACGGCAGGGTGACTCAATATCGCCTCTTCTTTTCTCAGCTTGCCTTGAAGAGGTATTCCGTAATCTATATTAGGAACAGAACGGAATAAAAATAAATGGTTCATATTTAAATCATCTTAGATTTGCAGATGATATCGTTCTCCTGTCACAAGGCCCAGATGAACTACAAAAATACATAAAGAGCTGCAAACGGCGGGAGAACCATTTGGCTTGAAAATAAATCTAAAGAAGAGTCTGGTTACGTTCAACAAATTTGCAGAAAATAGAAAGATCTATTTTAGGAAACGATCTAAAAGGTGGTGGACCACTATATATATATATATATATATATATATATATATATATATATATATATATATATATATATATATATATATATATATATATATATATATATATTCAATAGATTTCAATGGAGAGTGATATCGCCCGTGGAACGGCGCGTTAAGTGCGGCTGGCATGTATTTGGTAGGCTCAAGATAGTGTTTAAGAACAAACTCCCACTTTACCTGAGGAGAAAAGTTTTTGGCCAGTGCATGCTGCCTGTTCTCACATACGGAAGTGAAACATGGACACTCACATCACAATCAATTCAAAAGCTTCGGGTAGCACAGAGGCGAGTGGAAAGGTGTATGCTAGGCATTACAAAGCGGGACAGAAAGACCTGCACATGGATCAGAGAATAGACGAAAGTATGTGACATCATTGCAAAGGTGAAGGAATTGAAGTGGAGGTGCGCAGGCCATATAACGAGGCGATGTAACGACAGATGCACCAAAGCAATCTTAGGATGGATACCGCTTGATCATAAGAGTCCACGAAAAAGACCTAAAACACATTGGATCGATGACATCATCAAATATATTGGATCCGAATGTCAGAGAAAAGGTCAGGACCGCGCGAGTTGGAAGCATGCTGGGGAGGCCTTCATCCTGCAATGGATCGACAATATAATATATGTGTATATAAATATATATATATATATATATATATATATATATATATATATATATATATATATATATATATATATATATGTATGTCCGTTTTTGAAATGTAAGTCCTACAGACTTGAAATTTGACAGGAAAGTTCTTCATGTATCATAAATATACGCTAAGGAAAAGGATTAAAAAAAATCAACTACTAAGGGGGTTTGGGAAGGGCGTAAAAGATAAATATACTTTAAAATTTAAAATTTTGCATTGTGCCGCTACATGAATCAGAGAACCAAAGATTGTGTTTGATATCATTGGAAGAGTATAGGAATTGAAATGAAGGAGGTCATATGTCGAGGTGATGACACCATATCGCGAACCGGGGGGTGGATACTGCTTGACCATAAAAATCACTTACCACACAAATGACCGCTTGACCACACACATTTATCAGTCCTAATTATAAAATTGTTTTAAATTAAATTAATGAAAATCATTTTAATAAATTCGATTTCGAAATTCTTAAAACGTTTCATAAAAATGGGAACCATTGCTTCAACATTTATCCAGAATATCACCTCCTTTGAACGTTTCGCCCATACTATCCAACACCCGTCATTAGTTAAGTTAAACAAACATAAATCTCCTTATGTATAAATCCAATTTAAATTATTTTTGGTAAAAATCTTTTTTACAACCCTTGGAGAATGTTAATAGCCACTTACTACAACCAGAGTTATTGGAGATGGTTTCTAATTAGCTGCATTCATAAAACTAATAAACCTCCTTAACATTCAAAATTTTATTTGCTGTTGATTCGGGATTGTTTTTATATATTTAGTATCGCAAAAATATGTCATCGCTTGAAGCATTATGGTTCTGACAAATGTTAACTAAAAATATGTATTCACGAAAATGAATTTCCCAGAACACTGCAACGAAAAAATAGTTTTTTTTTTCAAATGTATATTTAAAAAACCGATGTTATTAAGCGATAATTCGAATTTTTTCCGCTTGTAAAATTTAAAATATGTTTTAACGATTTTTTACATTCTACGGCTTTCCATTTTCTATCGTTAAAATTTTTATAGAATTTAAATTGCTGTTGACGAACATTGCGTCAATCTATATTGCGAAACATACTTCCACGGTAATACAGGTGGAGCGGAATTCTACAGCAAGGGGAAAAATTAATATTTTAAATGTTTTTTAAGAACAACATTTTCTTCCACATTTAAGAAATTATGAAGTAAGTATGCGTAGAATTTTCGAAAATTGGATGAGTGCTGTCAGTATTGGTGGCATTAAAATGGAGTGGATGTTGTGTTCTTCTAGATAGTCGTGTGGTGCTGTAGAACAGAGCACCCAGAGGTTATATGCTGTATTGTTTCAATTACCTTTTTGCACATTCTGCATTTATCATTTAAAATTGCATCTTTTAAAATATATTTTCTGTATGCTTTTTGCTTATTATTTGTTCTTGAATAGCGCACAGAAATTCTTCAGTTTTTCCCGTTAGTGTCAAGCTATTGAGAAATCTTAACAATCGCATTTTATCAACATCCTCAGCTTCCAGATCATTAAAGTATCGCCTGTGTAGGGTTTTTCGCTCAAATTCATGCAATATGTCATCAGTGCTGCACTCTTTTGGTACGGTAGTGTCAGTGTGTTTCAGTGTGTAAATATCCTTTGTCAACTTCACGAATAATTTACGGAGGGGATTTTATTTGCTTTCAAAGTATTGCCTTAAGTTTATTGCCTTCACTAGTTCTGGGTAGATATAATCTTATTGTTGACGATGATTGGTAGTGCATTCTGCATTTTATTAATATTCTCCGGGTTGATCTATCTAGTTCTTGCAAATCAGAAACACTCCATACTGCCCAAAAGTTTATTGCTCCTATTTTATAACGTGAAGGTAAATATATTTCTGTGACCTTTTTAACTCTTAAGATATGTTTCTCTAGTAATCTTTCTCATTGTCATATCTTTTATGTGCCCTGTTTGCATCATCCTGAGATATTTGTAGGTGGATTCTGTTAATATTCCGATTTCTTCATTGCCCATGAGATTCATATTTGGAGTTTCTGTCATTTTTTCTGTTTTGGTAGGACTTTTACTAAACTCATACTTTTTAATTGTGATTTGCTAAATGCATAAAGTTTTAGATCGTCCATCTACATTAGGTGTGTTATTCGGCAGTTCTTCTGCATTGCAATTGGAAAACCGTATTTAATATTTTTAAGCATACTACTCAAGGGATTTAGCGTTGAACAAAACCAAATAGGGCTGAGGCTGTCATCTTGGAATATGGAATATTCTTCTCTTTATATCTATCGGAGGAGTTCTGACTATTAATTTTATGCTCCAATTCTGCATTACTTTTCGTAAAATGTGTATAACTTTTTGATTAATGTTGTATTCTTTCAAAACTTTAATGAGCCAAGAATGGGGAACCGAGCCATACGCCTTTTGGTAATCTATCCAGGCGATTGATACATTTTTTTGTTTGTCCTGACCTTGTTTTCAAACTATTTTATCAATTATTAGTAGTTCCCCCATGATTTATCTCTACACCCATTTTGTTCTTAAGCAATTATTTTATTGGTGTTTAAGTGTTTGGTGATCTTGGTGCATATAATTTTGGTCATTAGTTCGTTTATGTTAGACAGGCAGGAAGTAATAGGTCTGTAGCGCTTTGAACTGTTTGCCTACGCTTTCTTGGGTATCATGACGGTTATACTTTTGCACATTTTATTTGATAGTAAGTCCGCGTGCTCAAGAATATTTTCGAAAAGTTACTTTATCCAAAAGTTATGCACTCCATCTGGTCCCGGAGTTTTCCAGTGTGGTGTTTTTATAACGATTTTAACGTCCTCTTTTCTTACTGGGGCATTCTTCATAGCTGTTATATTTCTGGTGTGTTCTTTATCGTTATCTAAATAGTAGCCAGCTTCATATTTTATTTCTGTACTTCAGATATTGCTCCAAAATTGGTACATTGGGTTACTACTTGGAGGTTGTTGATTCGGGGGGTTCTCTGCCCCAGAGTTCTAAAAAATTATTGTTGATTGTTATAGAAAGTCTTAAGATGGCTTTTCTTTTTATTGTTTTCGTGACCAATATAATTGCTTCAATAGATCAATATGTAGTTTTATTGCAACTATTCTGTCCTTAATACTAGTGGATATTTTAACTTCCTCTGGGATTTTTTTTGCATTTTGTTTAACTTTCAGTGACAGGATTTTATTTTTATCGGTTGTAAACAAGAATACGATGAGGAAGAGAAAGTAAGTATGAATATTATTATTATTATTATTATTATTAACAAGAAACCTTATACCACAATGGGTGTCAAACATTTTCATTCCGCTTCTAAATAAATGTATTTATCTGTCATATATTTTCGATACATATAAATTTCTTCCGCTATCTTATGTCTCTTGCTAGTACGGCGGTTTTTTGCCAGGTTTTGCCTCTCTCTTGTAGTAAGTTGCCAATCGTTTTGTTCCATGTCTGTTTTCGACATTGTATGGGTATTTAAAATAGCTATATAAAAAGTGTTTATATATAAACATATTATCTGATATTGCAATGATAAAAATACTCTTTGAAAACCAAATTCACTCAGCAATGAGTATAATCTAACCAGTTAAATGCTTTTTGTTATAGGAATGAATTTTCATTAATCCTTAAAACGTCTAGACCTGTTACTCCAGGCAGCTTTTAAATTTGGCATTTAGACCATTTTTATATTAAAAGAATTATTCTTCGAATCATGGCATCCGATTGAGGATGTACAATTCAAATAGTACAATTCAAATTCGAAATTAAATAATCCACGTAGTTGAATAATAAACCCCAAACCTCCTGTAAACGACGACGAATTGACAAATTTGAATCCTCTTCAACACTGCCAGCCACAGCGGTGATATTTGGTTTGGAACGAATAGATTTTTGTGTTGCTTTTGTTTTAATATCGAACAGCCTGAAATGCATTTGGAATTTGTCGGTAATTCGGCCAATATATCGCTCTGTTGGGCGACTAAGTATATCATAAAATTCACGTATTCAAAAAGTACAAAGTAACACTGATTACAATTTACAAGCGTTGCTCTGATGTTAGACATTCTATGATGATTTGTCATATATATATATATATATATATATATATATATATATATATATATATATATATATATATATATATATATATATCATCATCATCATCATCATCAGCCCGCATCGATCCACTGCAGGATGAAGGCCTCTTCAGCATGCTTCCAACCTTCACGGTCCTGGGCTTTCCTCTGCCACTCGGGTCCAATATACTTAACGATGTCATCAATCCATCGTGCTTTCGGTCTTCTTCGCGGACGTTTGCGATCAAGCGGTATCCACTCCAGGATTGCCTTGGTCCATCTGTCGTCCCATCGCCTCGCTATATGGCCTGCCCATCTCCATTTCAACTGTTTTACTCTTCCAATGATGTCACAGACTTTTGTTTGTTCCCTGATCCATGCGCAGGACTTTCTGTCTCGTCTTGTAATGCCAAGCATACATCTTTCCATTCCCCTCTGTGCCACCCGAAGTTTTTGAATTGATTGCGATGTAAGTGTCCAGGTTTCACTTCCGTATGTCATAACGGGTAGAACGCACTGATCGAATACTTTTCTTTTCAGGCAAAGTGGGAGTCTGCTTTTAAACACTATGTTGAGCCTACCAAATGCCTGCCAGCCACATTTAACATGCCGTTCCACCTCCCGGGCGGTATTCCCCTCCATGAAAATCCTCTGCCCAAGATATATAAAGCTGTGCACAATCTCTAAATCCCTTCCTAGAACTGAAATTCTTCTGTCCTGAGCGAAGTTATTGAACATAACCTGACTCTTTTTCAGGTTTATTTTCAAGCCAAATGGTTCGCCAGCCCTTTGCAGTTGTTGTATGCGTCTTTGCAGCTCCTCTGGGTCTTGTGAAATGAGAATAATATCATCTGCAAATCTAAGATGGTTTAAGTTTGCACCATTGATCTTTACACCATCCTGTTCCCAATCCAGTTTACGGAATACTTCTTCAAGGCCAGCCGAGAAAAGAGTAGGCGATATTGCGTCACCCTGCCGTACACCTCGTTCTATATTAATTCCCACTTCAAGATCATCAAGGTGAATTGTGGCTGTAGCTCCATCATATATCGATTCTAATAGGTTTACATAGGCTCTCTCTACACCTTGGCTAAGCAGTGCATCCATTATCGCATGCTTTGAGATGGAATCAAATGCTTTTTCGTAGTCGATAAAAGCCAAGCACAGTGGCATGGTGTATTCGTTGTGCCTTTCTATGACCTGCTGTACAACCTGGATGTGATCCATTGTACTGAATCCACTTCTGAATCCTGCTTGTTCTCTTGGTTGTGCGTCATTCAGTTTTTTTAATATTCTTTTAGAAATTATCTTAGTGAAAACTTTGTACATCACTGATAGGAGGCTTATTGGACGGTAGTTCTTTAAATCTTCCTGTGCTCGTTTTTTATGTAAAATGATCACTTCTGCATTTTTCCATAAGTCCGGTACATTTTGTTCTTTGAGGCATTTTGAGTATAATTTTGCCAGTGTTTTATGTAACGTCCGACCACCAGCTTTTAGCATTTCGACAGTTACACTATCCTTTCCTGGAGCCTTGTCGTTCTTCATCAATTCTATAGCATCTATTACTTCCTCCACTAGAATATCTGGCGTTATATATTGTTCTTCCGTGGGTATTGCTGTCCCTGACTGGCTCTGATCTTCATATAACTGGGAATAAAACCTTCTGACAATCTCTAACATTTGGGTACGCGTCCTGCACACTGTGCCATCCTCACGCTTTAAAGCATATATTTGCGTTCTTTTGTTTCTCAGCTTCTGTTTAGCTTTGTTAATTCCTTTGTTTTCTTCCAGGGTTTTTTGCACCAGCTGCATATTGAATCGGCGCGTGTCCTCTCTGATACGTTTTCTTATAGTTTTGCAGAGCTCAGTGTACTCGACCCTGCCAAAAGGACTACCTGCATTTCTCATTGCTCGCCGTTTCTTCATTAAATCAATGGTCTCACTGGAGATTTTTGTTTGTTTGAGACATTTTTCCTCTGGTGCTATTGAAGCAGCCGTTTGAAGAACATTGTTGGCGATTTCTTCATATTGAACTGATATTTCCACGTCCTCTGGATCTTGTAATGCAGCAAACCGGTTTGACAAAGCAATCTCAAAATCGCTTCCTCTCTCCAGCAGTTTTCCAGAATCCACCTTGCCCTTCTTTAATTTCACCATTCTTTCGCGCTCTTTTCGACAGTCAATCCGAACCCTTGCTCGTACCATTCGGTGGTCACTTCCAACATTAAAATTGTTAAGGACAGTACAATTGGTAAATATTGTTTTATCGTTGGTCATGATGTAGTCAATTTCGCTTGTGAGCCCAGATGGACTTTTCCATGTCCATTTTCTGCTGATATTTTTCTTATAGAATGAATTCATAATATATAGTTCTTGTCCTTCAGCAAAAGCAACTAATCTGTCACCTCTATTGTCTCGCTCACCAGTTCCATATGGGCCAGTTGCATTTTCGTCTGTTCTTGTTGTTCCAATTCTGGCATTAAAATCACCCATCAGGATTTTGTACCTACATTTCTCCTTGTATAAAAGCTGGGCCACATCATCATAAAATTCCTCAATTTCCTCATCTTTATGGCTTATAGTTGGTGCATAAGTTTGGACGATTTGAAGCCTAAACTTTTTATTCAGCTGAATGACGCATTGGGCTAATCGGTCGGATGTACTTTCAAATTTTACCACACTGTCCTTCAGCTTTCGATTGATGAGGAATCCAATTCCGCCACATCGGCCATTTTCCGTACCTCGAGTGTAGAGTACGTGTCCAGTTGGTTCCAGTTTGATTAACTCTTCACCCTTCCTTTGTGTTTCACAGAGCCCATATATATATATATATATATATATATATATATATATATATATATATATATATATATATATATATATATATATATATATATATATATATATATATACATATATATATATATATATATATATATATATATATATATATATATATATATATATATATATATTAAACAGGGTAGATTCACTAAGGGAGACATGGAACTGAATGTATTGCAAAAATATTTTATTTTCCAAATGTTCCAATGTTACAGGTTATATCTTCATATAAAGTGAGATATAAAATCTCTTCAAAAAGCAGGAGGGCTTTTTCGAGCCTGAAAATTTTGTGTACTATAAAAACGATTGACAAACTGTATAAAAATCTATTGTAGGAAATGAAAAACTGCAAATTTCGTTTTACCTATCGATATATTGAATAAAATAAAACGAATATAAATTATTTTGAAAAGCAAATTTTAAGTATTGCAACAATATCTACTCTATCTGGCAGAAATTCAGATTGGTATCCGGAAATATTTGTCGTGCATTTTTTTTATTCCATATTGAAAATTGTTTCGGCTATCAAACTGTCAATATCATATAATAAATGATATTTTTTAATTAATTACAATGACCAGCAATATCCATATCAATTGTACGTAAAAAATTTATGGTACAGTGTAGTTTTAAAAGTTATTCTGTTCAGTATATCTCTACAAATAGAACAATTTGTAATTTAATCTATTTTAAATATACAAGGTGGTTCATGACAAATGGACGTTTTTGAAATGTATTGTACTCGGTTAGTAGTGTGAGATAGTCCCACTTGCTCTTCTAAGTAGCATTCTTCTGAACTGAGGACAAGTAAAAGCATTGTAGAGAACACATTGCATAACGATGTGGGTTTTCACCCTTGAAAATTGATGACTGCTAAAAAGAATTGAATAAATGAGACTCTCAAAAACGCCAAACATTTCCTCAAACATAAAGTAGATAATCAATAAACAAAACTGCCGATGTGGGGTCTCAGAAAATCCTTACGAATTGCAACAGAGACCACTATACCATATAATCCAAACATAATGGTGTTGAGAAAAACAAAATTTCGATTACGCCTCCAATCGTGTGTTCGTGAAAACGGCTATTACTTCAACGACATTATTTTCGGCATTCAAGCATTGACTTGTTACACTGATTATTTGATTTTGAATGATTTTTTAAAAACCTTTGTTTTCAATGAACTATCTTGAAACACATCGCTCAAAAGTACCCGGTCTAACTTGTAGGTGGCGCCACTTACAAAAAATCTTTACCTTATCGATTGTGCCAACCTTCATGAGTCAAAATTTCACGACAATCTGTCTACTAGTTTTTCAGTTGTTGTGCTTTAAGTGACGCTTTTGTTATTTTCAAAACAATGAAGGGAAAAAGAATTTCGTGTGTTGATTATGGATTGCTTTTAACCAGTAGGAAACTAATGTTTTTCACTTTTTTTGACTTCTCGACGCACGTTTCGCTAACCATGTTAGCATCATCAGGAGATGATTAATCATTAACTTGGTTAGCGAAACGTGCGTCGAGAAGTTTTGGGACTAGATCTTCCCTGACTGCCTCTTTTCGGTTTCTTCTAGACTTACCTCTTCTACTTTTCCGCTCCAATTCCTTCCGTTCAACATTCTAGAGAAGTCTTCTGTATACTTTCACTAATTATCTCCATGTCTATGTTCAACAATGTAACCAGTTCAATCGTTGAGACACTGTATCGCTTATTAGTGGTTCTCAAAAGAGTTCATATACTTCTACATTTGTACGTCTCTTCCATATACGTACGTTTCTAACGTATATCACACGTAAAATTTTTCTTGCACTTCACTTGCAATGTTTTGCATTTTCCTATTCTAGATCCTATGACTACTCTTCTGTCAGCAGGATTAATCTGATCACTGACTAATTTTATACAATTTTGAACAGCTCTAATCGAAGCTGACCGTATGGCCACATCATGATTGAAACCATACATACCTCTTACTGATTCCTCATCTCCGAAGTTTTGGTTTGCAAAAATTTTTCAAATATGATTACCTATCGAGCTAAATTGGATGCTAGTATGGCCTTATCTTCGCCGATAAAAATATTTCGCACTTCTTAATACCACACCACTCCTTTTTTATTAAAATTCACGTAGATTTTGTGAGACGCAACTTCCTTAGTTTTGTTTATTGACCACCCCATTAAAATGGAAACGGGCTTCATTGTTAATGATGGTCAACTTTTCGTTTTCTCCATACCAGGTGTGACGGTTAATAATTGTTATAGTTTTTATTAAAAAAAACACGTTTAATTTAGGACAAAGGTAAAAAATGGTCTATTTAAACCGTGCGCCATTGCTAACTGCACATTTTCCCCCATCTCTCTAACAATTTGTGGATGCCCGCCCAGAAAAACCATACATCTTTTGAGGTGGTCCAGTCATCAAGCCATTTTTTGACAAATCTTCTATTGGAAATTCTTCTATTGGAACCTTCGGTGTGAAACACTAAACACGAAGAGATTTACAACTGAACACCAAATCAGTGTTTTAAACTTCTCGACGCACGTTTCGCTAACCATATTAGCATCATCAGGAGATGATTTAAATTTTTTAATATCCGTAATAGTTGAAGTGTTTCATCAAAAAGTGGCATAAGTGCCACTATAAGTGCTACTATCAGTGTGTGTGATGGGGCATTATGATGCTGCAAAGCTGCAAAATCACTTTTCCGCGTCTTGTAGCCCATTCTGGTCGCTTTTTGATCAATGCACTATTCAAATTGACCATTTGTTGATGGTAGCGAACAGTATTAACTGTTTCACCTGGTTTTAGAACCTCATAATTCACGACACCAATTTAATCCCACCCAATGCACACCATTATCTTCTTTCCAAAGCGATTCGTTCTTGCTGTTGATATTGATGATTTTCCTGGGTTAACCCATGATTTTCTGCATTTCAGGTTCTCGACAAAAAGTCTTTCTTTTATGCCGAGAAAGCAAAACTTCGCACACCGTTTTTCGATTTTCCATCTGTCTGTCATTTAGCTGATGTGGTGCCCATTTTACCACAAATAACATTTAATATATCTGCCATTTGTTCTTGAGTTTTCATATCGTATTCTTTCAACAATGCTTGCAATTCGGCATCTTTAATTGTCTTCCGTTGACTTGAGCGTTGTTTATACTTCAACTCCAAATCACCACTTTTTATTTGTCTAAACCAACGCCCACAAGCGTCTTGCATTGGAACATTGTCACCGTAAGTTTCCATAAATATACAATGGCTTTTATTGAACAAGAAAAGCAGTAAGTGCCACATATACTTGAGCGTTGCTTATACTTCAAATCACCACTTTTTAGTTGTCTAAACTAACGCCCACAAGCGTCTTGCATTGGAACATTGTCACCGTAAGTTTTCATAAATATACAATGGCTTTTATTGAACAAGAAAAGCAGTAAGTGCCACATATACTTGAGCGTTGTTTATACTTCAAATCACCACTTTTTAGTTGTCTAAACCTACGCCCACAACTTCTTGCATTGGAACATTGTCACCGTAAGTTTCAATAAATAT
The DNA here is from genome assembly GCA_031761425.1 of Cosmopolites sordidus. NCBI lineage: Eukaryota > Metazoa > Arthropoda > Insecta > Coleoptera > Curculionidae > Cosmopolites > Cosmopolites sordidus. Next base: position 46,557 of record JARFXV010001319.1, on the reverse strand, counting down.
ACAATGGCTTTTATTGAACAAGAAAAGCAGTAAGTGCCACATATACTTGAGCGTTGTTTATACTTCAAATCACCACTTTTTAGTTGTCCAAACCAACGCCCACAAGCGCCTTGCATTGGAACATTGTCACCGTAAGTTTCCATAAATATACAATGGCTTTTATTGAACAAGAAAAGCAGTAAGTGCCACATATACTCTTTATTTTTCTCGAAACTCAAGATGTTTACCACACGAAAAAATATGACGCTAACTCGAAATCCTTTAAACACAAATTGGGTTTTGAAAGGTACTGTCATAGCAACAAAATGACATAAGAGATTAGACCGTGAACCGATCCATGTTTCCAGCGCGACCTCTTAAAATTTGAGGATTATTAACCACCATACCTGTTATATGTCAAACATTGTTTGGGCAAATGTGACTCGTTGTTGGTTCTTCATTCATCTCTTAAACAACTATCAATTTATACGTATAAAAGCCTTAACCCTTACAAAAAAAATTGCTCCCTCACTCTATCGCGAGGACCGATCGAGAATGTCCAGGTGGCTTTGTTGTCATTAATGAAGCGTACGTTTTTTTGCAGAATGAGGTTGCGGCTAAAATCTCACCATGACGTAAAATGTTAAAGTGTCGCCCGAAGAGTCATTGAATATTAATTATGCTCTCACCGTTTTTGATACAACTCTAAATTCTAAAGGGATGGATGAACGGTAAGCAGTATTGTAAAGAGAGTTGGTCGATATCTGCCGCAAGTCCCCTCTTCCTCTACTAACTGAGTATTACCCTTTTCAAAAAATCTGTTTCCCGTAGACCACCTTGTATAAAAAGTTTTTACGGTGTAATGTTCATTATAACTTCATGATTCATATGATTAAATCGTATTTCATAGTTGATAAAGCGTACTTAGTTATAAGTTTGTGCTGTGTAATAAAAAAATTCCAACTATTACAGCTGATAATTGGTTATACCCAAATCGTATATTTCAGAGTGACACTGGTATCATAAACAAAGTAATTATACTACAATATGTCACTACAATGTATGTTACGTACATACATTACATACATTAACATTCTTTGAATACTTTAATATTTTTAGCTTTTTAATTGTTATGTACAATAAACCAATGAAATCAACAATAATATTATATCATTGATAGGTATAGAATTTCTAACAAATAATTAAATGACTTAATTGAAGTTTTTCCAAATTAATACAGATGTAAAGTTCGGTCATGTACATTACACATTTCCTTGAGAATGCGAAACATCAATAAAAAATTAATTTTCCCGTAACCTTAGACGTTAACATCCGTGTTGTTGAGAATCGAATTCGAAATCAATGTGTGTTCGTTTACAATGGTATTGTTTTCCCATATATTGTTGTTTTTAAACCTATTAAGTTTGTATATAAATTGCATCACATTCTGAATAGCAATAGAAATAATCAATATTTCAATACAATTAAGCTTTGCGATTTAGTTTTATAGTACTATGATCAAAAAATAAGTTGTCTTGTTTTAAAAATTCGTGCGGTGCTCTACGACATATAACCATTTGTATTTGTAAGTTGGTATAACTGTCTGTCTTTGATATTTTTTAAAACAGATAAATTTATCGAACGAAATATTGATGCATTAAAAATGTTAAGAAAGGGTTAGACCGGTGAAGCCATATCGAAGAAAAAAAAAATAAAAAATTAAATAAAAAGTACGGTGTATTATCCATTACTTTTAAAGATTGCTCTTCTAAATTTGAGATTAGCTTTGTCATCATCCAGCTTTGAAATATGATGTTGTTCATTTCACCATGGTAATCGGACGTCAATGATTTTGAGGCGAACACTAAATTTGCACCCTGAACAAATCTTTTCAAAGAAGCGGCATGAATTACTATAAAACGTTTCCTATCATATCCTCCTAGTTTACGGACACTTTTAACACTACTGTCTTGCCAAGAATGTATTTTGTTTCCTTTTGAATAACTCGGGATCTCATATAGGAAAATATTCCATATATTTGCGATTTTCCATACATTTGCGAAGAAAGTTAACTAATATATACTAACAATACTTAACAATAGACGAAAGTTTCATAAGGCTAATTTAATTTTATGGAAAACATAATTAATAGTTAGAAACCGAAGTAAAAGTACAAAGTATTACTTTTGTACCCGGTTTCCCCTACAGATATACTATCAGACAAAACTACCAGGCTATTCTCTGGACCTAGTGACCAGACAGTTCGAACTGTCAGTTGGAATTTGTCACCTAAATGTAGAAAATATTAGTTACTCATAGAGGCAGTATCTATCAAAATTTAAAAAAAAATCACAACATCGATCTAGTCTCTATACAGGAGACCCACTGCGAAACGGAAGAGCAACTACGAAGGAGAAGGAAAATACTGGGGTGCGAAACTGATGGGTGCTGCGTTCCATTGAATATATGGCATTGCTACATATCTTAAGCAAGACATAGAAAATACCTCTCTAATGTCCGCGTGTGCCAAAAAGATCCATTACGTCGTCATTAAGGTTGGAAGCATCACTCTATCCAACACTTATAAACCGGCAGACACCCTGGACAGCTCTAGTTTTAATAACACACCCTCATACTGCTATGTATGTGGGTGGCTTCAGCAGTCACCACGAGCAATGGGAGTACAGAAACAGAGACAGCAATGTAACTCTATCTATTACTGCCTCTATCTATTACTGCCTTAAAACCAGAGGCGAACTTTTAACTTTTGAGAACAGGGCAGTTTCATCTGCATTAAACACTTATTCAGGGTTATATCCACCATCAGCAATTAACTTTGAAAATGCAGTGTATGCAGTGAACGTATTGAACCAACTTTCGGATACTTGAAATTCTTTATCCGTACGTTCATCACGAGGTTCTTTAAAATGTGCGAAAGACCATTAGCTTTCTCACGGATTATAGCACCACTTAGAGGTACTCTCTTCTGGCTACAGTCTTTAATCCGTAATGTTAATGCAGCTTCAATTTTTATAATTGCTGAATCACGAACAATTTTTGCTCATAGTGAGGTTGAAGCTGTAGAATTCTTTATTTCGTTTTCTGATATCTTGATGAATCATACAGTTAATACAATGACTTAAAAAAAAATGACTTATACGGATGCAAACGACTCGCCATGGTGTAACCGGTCAAGCATTTCTTATTTTTACCTGCTATCTAATCACTCGAAATTATTACGACGAATTGAACAAGTTGAAATAACAAAACAAATGCCATAAGATCACACATAACCCGACAGTTCGAACGGCTGCGGCGAGTTATATGTCAAAGAATTTTCGAGGCAATAATACTTGTTTATTTATAAATATTTTAATACTTGTTTGTTTTGAAAGGGAACTGGTAAATAAATACACTTTATTCTAAAAAGACAATATGTATCACTAGTTTTTGATTCGCGAATAATAAAATTTTCAGCCGCGAAGACAAGAACTGGTCAATAGTAATACAAGAAGTGGTCAACAGAAAACGCGAATAACGGAACGGCGAATAAGGAGCTTTAACTGTAATTAAAAACAAGTAATTTGCTGTTTACTGGTAAGTCTATTTGACTCGATTTTGAATGTTAAAATATGAATGTTATATATCTGAGAAATAGCGCCCTAAATATTTTTACACGTTGTAAATTATTAGACAGATATAGTAACAAATATAAAAAAGTTAGAACCAAACCTTCTTTCACGAATAGGTTTACATTATGCCCATTTCCCATTTCTGAATTGCAAGAACATTTGTCAAAAACAAAATATCCTACAACAACCTCCATTGTTTTTTTATTTTCCCTTCAGTCGAGCGTTTACGAATTATTTTAATAATAAGACATTTAATTTAAAAACACCTGTAAGCTGACCGTCACAAGTGATTACTTTTTTGTTGTTCGTCAACCGCTGACGGCAACTTTCTTACTCGTAAATTATCGTTTAAATTTTAATATTCTTTGAATAATATGCTGCGTAGGAAATAGGCAAAGCAAACTATTTTAGGGAAAATAATTAAGAGTGGATTACGTTAAAGAAATTGTATTATTATTATTTCATAGACATATGACATAATGTAAAGTTTTTAGGCTTTTAGGTATAAAACGAATAACCTGGCATAATTTATTAAACGAAACAACCTGTAGGAAGACAAAAGTTTCATTATTAACTATTCATATTCACTTTTTTTTTTGTTTTCTGTTTTCTCCTTTCATTACACATTTCTTCGTTACCTGGTTAGTAGACCATGATTGATGGATAGACAATATAAAACCATCTTCATATAGACAACAAGGAATATTGATTTTTTAATTATGTTCCTTGTACTATAATTTACCTAATTACACAATATGAGCAAGTTTTTCAGTATATAAGTGTCTATAATCTATGATTGTCAGAGTAATCTCAAAGAGATTTGCCACAAGATACCAAATTACTTCAATTCTTCTATTGGACCCCTCGGTATGAAACACTAAACGAAACAAGAGATATATCAATAAACCCCAAATCACTGTTAGCAATCCATGTTAACATTATCAGGAGAAGACTCAATCTATTTCTGATGATAGCAAGGATAATGATTAAACTCTTGGCAATAGTACCAAATTAATAAAATACATAGCTACAATAAAAGCAGGCTATTAAGTTACTTGGATATATCCGAAATTGAATAAATCATATATGGCGGTAAAAACCTAACAATAACCCAGCTAGACTTTGGGAATACCCCAATTATTGAAGTGCCATAAATTTAAGGAGACAGTCTAAGAAAAAGAAGAAAAACGAACCTCCAGTAGACAGAACTTTGAAATGCGAACACACTCTTTGAGAATGGTCGCGAGGTCGAAACATGTCAGAATATCTCGAATATATTGTGTTTGTTTATAATTATATAATTGCTTGTTTTAATTATTGGAGCCCGAATTAATTAATTCAACTAATTGGAAATTAATCCATGGTAATTCCATTTGATATCCAATGAAGGCGAGGACTAGACGAAATTTTGGGGATAAAAAAATGAACATTAAGATAGTCTAAAATCCTTGTAACAAGCTAAGAGAAATTCTAAAAAATTCCAAGGATAAAGTCGAATAACATAAAAAGTCAGGCTATCAGCTGAAAATAGCTATCAAGATTGTGATGGAAAGTATCTAGTGCAAACCAAATGATCCTTACGAACAGCGGCGGTTCGTAGGGGAAAAACAGGTGGCGCACGTAAAACTAAATTTTGGAATGGGATAGGAAAATGCATCGCAATGAAAAATTTTACATTTCTTAGTATCATACACACACTTTGCTGTGTAAAAATACGAGTGACTGTCAGACATCAAATTTTCAAATAAGTACCTAGATAATAAAATTTTGCTAAACTCACTATATGACCACGACCATTAAATCTGTTCATAGTTGAAGTCCATCCTCCTAAATTTCTGAGCAGAAAAGTGGTCGATGACTTGATCATTAAAATTTACTTCACAAGTTTTTTTCTCAATAGATAACATTGCTAACGCGCACAGCCGTTCCTAGCCCATAGTGTTTCTTAGAAATGTTTTGATTCATTTGAAGGTAGAGCAACATCTTTCGCTTTCCACAGTCGTCATAGGGATGGTACACAAAACCGTCAGCAATTCCACAAATATATGGACATATTATACCATATATATTTAAATCATACCATCATCCCCGGAGATTCAAACGCAATCCTTTAATAATAAATTCAAATATCTTCAGATCATTTTTTTCTAACATTGTTGACAAAATGACAACTACAGACCAGTGAATGCTTTGAAGGTTCCCGATCTTTTCGCCTAGAAATTATGCAATCATTTTTATGTCCATGCTATCTTATAAATATTTAATATTACCTCACAAGATTTAACCCTTTTTTTCGCTCAGTTGAATCGACAGGAAATTTAAAAAATCTACAAATTTTTTGTACACTGGAATTTTTACAGTCTGGTACAATCTTAATTTTCAACTAAAACAGAAACACCAATATTGTCAATACAATTTAGATCACATATATTGTAAAAAACAACTTACCAATAATAAATTCAACAAAACCAAAAAACTTAAATTGACACTCATCAAAGCAAAGTAACATAAGCTTGAATTTACTTCCACACAAGAAAAAGTCCAAATAAAAACGTTTTACGAGCAATTAAAATACCTTAAATGTAAAATGCACTTTGAAGATTACGAAACTGTGAGAGAAATTGCATATTAAACTTGTAAAGAGAAGAAAATGACTAACAAAAATTCTCTTATGAGAATTTCAATGGACATGAATTGAATGGATGGATGGAAATGAATTTTCTTTGTTTGGAAAGGAGCGATAAGGTTCGCCCATCACTGACGTCAGCACTTAGGATGTCTGTTCGATCCTCAAATGTTAATGTTACAATATTTCTATTCATATATTGCCCTGAATTCATCTTCACTATAGTAATCGTTCAAAACAATCACTTTGCCACCATTCGAAAAGTCGAAAAGCAAGATTGCGAAAAACACCTAACTATTGAGAATGGGTCAGCGCCCACGATATGACGTTATAAATGTTTTTAATCACCGACTAACTAGAGAAGGGATGCATTGCTGTCTTTGTTTTTCACACGCGATAGTAAAAAACAGTAGCGGCACAAACTTGTCTGTGCCCAAGGCAGGTGTTTTTTAATCGGTGCGCTTCTGCAACCCACGACCTATTTCATTACAGCGAATTACATTATCGGTGTTAGACTATAGAAGAGGCCAGTCGCCACTTCATTTTTTAATTTTTCAGGTAGGACACGTGCCCACGTACCCCACATTATGGACCAATTAATTGTCAGTGCTTACGAACTAGATAAAGCGATTTTAATTTCGGAGAACTGTCATTTAGACTGATCTTTATTATCTTTGGACATTTTTATTGCTTCTAAAATGTTTAGTTTTTTGCTTTTTGTGTCTGTATGTTCAATTTTTAAATTTGTTTTCTCTGGAAATATATGTCTGATATATGCGAAATGGTTCGCAAAATTAAAATTTTGTTTCTATTAGGTGCGTAGATTGGTGTTCTTTGAATCTGATCTGAAAACTTCGGCCTGTTTGTACCACATAACAGCTACTGCACTCGTTGCAACTTAACATATAATTTCCCGATTTTTTATTTTGTAGTGTTCTATCTCTGACATTAAAAATTAAGTTACTGGTTGATTTGGGAGGTTTCAAACTCCAGGAAAATTTTCCTTAACTTTGGCTGTTTAACTTTTGGGTATATTTGATTAACTAACGATTGATTTTTTTCACTGAAGCGGTTATTTTGGGCTATGACTTTAATGTTTTGAAGTTCAATTTTTCGATTATTTTAGATAATGGAATTGTAAATGCTCGATGGATGATTGACATAAAGAATTCTGATAATAAACGGCTGAGTGGGGAACCCATGTTAAATGGAATGAAAGGATGAAACTGTATGTCTTCCTAAGGAACACTTATATTTTTGCATTTAATTATTTAACATGTTATTTAATAATGTACCCCAGATTAATACATTATTTTGTAAAACCTTTTTAGGAACCTTAAACTCGAGGTTCAGAAATAATCAAATTTAGTTTTTCGCAAATTGCTTTTAACTTAAGCACATATCTCTGAGTAGATGGTTTTAAGATGAATATAAATCACTAATAATAAATACAATTGCAAAAAACAAGTAAGTAAACATATAGTATAATTCAAAATTAAAAAAAAAAACTCCTTATTGAAATATAAAAAACCAGTTTGTCGGTATAGTAGTGATTTTAGGTATTAAATTATTTATATGTACGTATATTTAAAAAGATACATATGTTGACGGCTGGTCTAATCAGATTTGGCACGGAAACAATTCTTACTGATTTGACCTCCCAAAATAGCCGACCTACTATAAAAAAAGTATTTTAATCCACTAGATTAAAAGACAACTTACTCTAATGTTAATATTCTGTTAATATATGCACAAGGAAGCGTTTTTACCGTACCGAACATCTACCCAAAGAACAGAAACAGCATATATATATATATATATATATATATATATATATATATATATATATATATATATATATATATATATATATATATATAGTATAATATAAAGGAAAATGCACCATATTTTTAGTTAAATAAAATAATTAATAATTATTACTTTAAATAGCAAGCCATCTACTAAACAAAAACGTAGGTAATAAATAATATATCGTTATTGATATTTACTCATATGAAACAATTTTGTCATTTTAAATTTATCCAAATTTTACATCATTTGACAAATAAAAACTGTACTCTTAAGTCTGCTATTTCGGTAAATCTAATCTGATTATTTAGAAACCAGCTATTTCAATCGAAACAAAAAGAAGAATATTCTTAAAAGATATATTCATCACACTAACAATATCACATAATTGCATACCTTTGATTTGGATAAAGCCTCGCATGCGGGTAGGACATCAACAAATAGGGGATACATATTTGTTTTAAGAACCGTAATTCAATTTAAATGGTGATAAATCACGCCTGAAATTATACCTTAAGAGTAAAAAGACTCAAGAAAAACATTGTAAGTCGTCTTGAAAACTACTTGAGATTTGAGATTCCCATATGGGATAAAACCCATTATGTACTGGAACAAGATGACTTTCAACTAAATGGACAAATAGAAATCCTTTTTACAATAGAGGGTGAAGGGTTCATTTCCCACTCCATTTTCGCCCATCTGGCCACAGTTTTTGATCTACAGTAATGACTTTTTTTGTATAATAACTATATCAAAGAAGAAAAGCTAGGCATTTCTATAAAATGAATGATGAATTAAATGAAACGGATTTTTTAACATTCTTAGTAAACTTCATATCCAATTAAGTGCAATTTAGATATATATATATATATATATATATATATATATATATATATATATATATATATATATACATATATATATATATATATATATATATATATATATATATATATATATATATATATATATATATATATTCCAACAGAGTCCAACTGAGTCACTGAGTCAGTAGGACTCTTCAGTCGAAGCGGACAACGCTTGAAAATGCCAAATGCGATTTTGGCGAAACGTCGTGACTCTTCACAGAATCAACGGATCGACACCCGGAATGATTTAGAAACATCATCTACCATGCGTGAAAATATTAGACGTAACATTATATGTAAACGCTTTCGCGGTCGGTAATGTTAAAATTATTATATTCTCGAATAGAACCGCGTTTTGGATTTTCTAAATTATCAAGAGAATGCCGTTGATTTGGCTCGAGGTCTCAATCTTCCTACTCCTACTTCCCAGAGTTCACAACTAGAAAAGGGTTCATCTAGGGTTCCCAGCCTCGGGGTGAGTAGAAAATGATAAGAAAATAAGTAATGGGCCTTATAATAGTTTTTTTTTATGTTAGTTCTGTCTTACTTAAGGTTTATACTCGTTTAAATAAAGAATTTTCTGATTGTAAAATTGAAAATTTTATTTGTCGCTCCACTTATGTTCGATACGGTATATACATGGAAATTTAGATATGAAGATTGAAAGTAAAATTGAGAGCAGGAATTATTCATATATAGGGTCTATCAAGGAGGAGGGAATTTTAAATTTGTTCATTGTATGATTAATACTGATAACAGTACCAGCAAAATTTATTATAAAATTAAATTAAATTCTATGATTAACGTCAACTGAAGTAATCCTGCTCAAATATATAACACTTTCTTTAATTATTTTAGTATCTCAAATTACAAGTTGTATTCATTTAAATATTTTTTCTCTGCATAATAACAAGCACACAAAATAAATTCAGTCGCAATATAAATTATACAATATACATTAATAGTAAACAATAATGAGTAGCAAAACTGCGTTTCATAGGCCTATAATTTGAAATGTTGCATTGTTGCCTTGATATACGGATTTATATACGTTACATAAAAGTTTTAGTTACGATATACATAAAAGTTATTACTGCGCCAAAATATTAATCTTATTAATAACAGTAGTCATAAAAAATATTAAATAAAATATGTATGTTGTAGCTGCTACCAGTAAACTTATCGCGTGTTGTGTTGTATATATATAATTTTTGCGTATTTGAGTTTTATCTAAAATTGCTTGAATACGCGTTATTATACAGCGTTTAAGGGAAATATATTTCGTAAATTTATTCAACATTTCTTCGCTTCATTATTTGAAAAAAAAGCTCCTTACAAGGAGCAAAAACAGAAGGATTTCCTCGAAAAAACTTGCAAATTTATTAAATCACTAATCGAAAACCTATGATAATAATTATCATTTTAAAAAAATGTGTGTCAAAACATATTTGGCAAATATTAGTTTATTATTTAAGGAATAAACTACAAATAAACTGATAAGCATTGTCATTTGAATTATATCAGCCAGAATTATATAAGTGGTAACGTCGCGATCGCTAATTGAGATGATCCCCATAACAAAGGGTGTTTGCGACAAAATTGATTTCAGTGGATGTCTGTATGTGTATTTACAATTCATTTAAAACCAAAATTGTATTCTGTAAGCAAATATAACAATATTATTTATTAATTGTCTTATTTGCGGAGAAGCTCCTGCCAACGAGATTAGACTTTTTCAAGGGTTTCGGGAAAATAAGTAAAAACTGTGCGAGTCTTGCATAGACTCAAATGGTGAATATTTTATACACTTTTGTGTACATTTAATTTAATAAGTCAATTAATCATGTGCGTCTGCGTGTGACGTCAATCATTTAAAACGTAATATGGTGTGAAATCTGACATTAATCTGACATTAAACTAAATATGGTGATTTCAAATCTGACATTAAACGACAATAGTGTGTAAGTTTTCGTTTTTTGTAACAAAACAACCCAAAGTTATACTGAATCGTATGAAATAGACTGCTATAAAAGTATTATATTTTATTTTCAAATACTACTTTAAGAGGCCAATGAAACAAAAAAATGGCATTTCCTATCAAATTTTAGGAGGAATTTCAAAAAGTCCCGAGCTAATGGCCGCGAAAATGGTTGCATTTTGGATATATGCTATGAGGAGCCCTTTTGGCCAAAATATAAAAAATTGTTGGTTAAATTTACGAAAGTTATCTTCTGCACACCCTGTATAATAGGTGGATATATATACCTATATACCCATATATACATATATATATATATATATATATATATATATATATATATATATATATATATATATATATTTAGATATATATATATATATATATATATATATATATATATATATATATATATATATATATATATATATATATATATATATACACATATATATATATATATATATATATATATATATATATATATATATATATATATATATATATATATATATATATATATATATATATATATATATATATATATATATATATATATATATATATATATATATATATATATATATATATACACATATATATATATATATATATATATATATATATATATATATATATATATATATATATACACATATATGTATATATATATATATATATATATATATATATATATATATATATATATATATATATATATATATATATATATATATAAACATAAAGACAACATTATCGCTATAACACATCACTCAATAACTTCGTAGGATAATGAAAACTCTGTTCGACGTTTGCTCATAGTCGATTAAAAACAGCAACCCGTCGACTATTTAACGCGCTGTTTGGAGATGGTTTAGCGCAATAAAAAGGATTTTTTCATGCGGTATGTAACAACAGTCAGCTGAGGGGACAGCAACTGGCGAAAGTCGCCCAAGCGACCAAAAACGCAAATGTCAGACGATAAGGTTTTAGCATCTATATTTTGGCATGCCCAAGGTATTTTATTCATTGATTACCTGGACAAAGGAAGAACTATCAATAACAAATATTATATGGTATTACTGGTGCGTTTGAGGGAAGAAATTGCAAAAAAAAAGATCCCAAATGATGAAGAAAAAAGTGCTCTTTCATCAGGATAATGCACCGTGTCACAAGTCGCTCCTAACAATGGCAAAATTGCATAAATTGCACTTTCAGTTGCTTCCCCACTCACCTTATTCTCCAGATCTGGGTCCCAGCGACTGCTGCCTGTTTGCAGACCTAAAAAGAAAACTTCAGGGAAAGAGATTTGGCTCCAATGAAGAGTGATTGCCGAAACGTAAACATGTTTTGAGGCGAAAGATAAATCGTTCTACAAAAAAGGCATCGAAATGTTAGAGATGCGTTTGAATCAACGTGTTACTCTCGAAGGAGACTATGTAGATATAAAGTCAAATTTTGATTAAAAGTTGTCATTTTAGTAGTCAGCCTACAAACTTATTGAGTGATGTGTTATAGTGTTTGCTAGCTCTTTAAGGTGATTTTTTAACAGCTCAGGAAGTACAAATTTTAGACTTTTGATTTTGTTTCGGTTTGACATTTGACAATCTGTGTAGTTGCCATTTATTAAAATAGCGTCACATTCACATTCTGAAAATTCGTGCACAATTTATTCAGTTATCTAGAAATAATTTTTTTTGTTATATATATGTTATATTTATTTATTTAGCCCTCTACTGCATGAATTATTAAAAGTTTTTTAAATTGCTAAAAAAAAATTAAAATACTATAATTTCGACCTAAGAATCACATATTATAGGATACCCTAGAAAAAAAACTTAACAAATTGACAGATTTTTGACATTTTATTTTGTGTTCCCAAATGGGCACACTATGCAATCAAACATATATTTTGTATACAAAAAAAAACGTTAAGAATATTTACTCATTCAGTATTTCTTGTGTATGAAACTGCACGAAACAGTTTTTGGATGAAGTACAGCACAAGTGGATGCCGCACTTCTTGCAACTCACCCGCGGCTTGCTTTTGCAGCCCAATAGCTTGCATCGTTCACGTTCTTTGGTCCATTTCGGCCAGTGGCCAACGCTATCATTCTGTATATATTTATTTGGTCGTTTTTTCCAAGCATCTTCTCTTCCTAGGTAACTCTACAGAACCAAAAGATGACCGACCTCTCTTGTTGGACCCCGCGAATCCCAATGTTACATAGCTGCTCAGCCAGAACGGTTTTGAACTGCAAGAGGGGGATAATTTTTTCTTTTTCGTCAAGTTGTGTTTTTATCCTTCAATCCAAAAGCCAGCAATTTATGGTAACACAGTCCAATAAATGGTAAAATATCCTGTGATACCATTTTCTTCACTATGTCAGGACAATCAATTTCTTTTTTTGGTATTCTCTGACTTGAAAAATCTGTTTACGTTCAAAATGGGTCTGGTTCCACAATAGTCCGAAGTAAGTGTTACAATTTTGTTATCATACCACTGTACAGAATGAATATCTATTACGTCAAAACTAGTTGTCACCTCATGAATCGAACCTCTTCCCAACTTTTTCATCTCTTTTTCTGACACACCTTTATAGTTTGACAGTCGATTTGTAAGTATTGTTGCCACCGAATAAATTTTGCGTTTCGATAAGTACGATACCAAAGGCAACGAAGAAAAATAATTATCATAAAATATTTTATAATGGATGCCTGATGGTATGGATTTACACAAACAAAATACAACATTACTGGCAGATCCAAAGTCTGGATCATTACCATCCACTGTAAAACCTCGTTTTCAAGCGAAGAGCTCAAAATTATAGGAAAAGCCGGACACTCCAGAGAGAACCCACATTTTATATCCCCATTTGTGGGGTTTCTTAGGATTATACGTTTTTATGCTTATTCTACCTTTGAAGGGGATTATCTGCTCATCACACGAGAGATTTTCTTCCAAAGGAATAGATATATAGGTTTTTCGGATGTGTTCTATGACAGGCATTATTTTATCTAAACTATTTGTGGATTCAGTGTTGTCATTGAAGTGTAACAAACTTTTGAACAGTTCAAAACGGTTCACTGTCATGACATCTGCAACTTGTGGAATTCTTGTTTTAGGAGACCAATAGCGTCGAGTTGAAAGCTGCTTGATAAGTGACATCCAGAGTATAACACCAAAAAAAACGTTGAATTTCTTGTACACTTGTAGTAAGTGGTTTGCTTGGTTTTTTTTTGGACGCTATAAATACAAGTTTGTTTTACAATTCGTGTAACAAAATCTTCAGTAAAAAAATGTCTAAAAAGTTTGTATAGAGAATTTCGTTTCAAAATTTCATCTGGAAGTAGTTCGTTTCCTTGAAATTTTACACTATCGTCATTTTTTTCTGTTACAGATTTCTTTCATTTTTGAATTGGTTTTTTTTCTGTCTTTTATTTTGCACATTTGTTTGCGGCACAAGTTGTCTAAGAGGAATACTGTCTTCTTCATCACTCTCACTGGCAGCAATTTTCAACGTCAGGAAGTTGATCTTTGTCCACTGGTACCTCTTCATTAGGAGATTCATCGTCTGAGAGTTCACTGTCCTCGTTATCAGAAGGTATGGCTCGCAATTTGACATTGGCAGCTTTAGATGACCCATAAAATTTCTTAGAATCCATTACCTGTAAAAAAACGATCTATGTAAAAATTTTGTTCCCGGTGTACATGGTGTCCCCAAGCGGGAACATATTCTATTTAGGGCAAAACTCAGGTTATCTTACTAGAATCATATATCCCAACGATGTAATCTTATTTCTACAAGCTTAGAGCAAACTACTATATTTTTTTTCAAATTAAAACTTACCTTTATCACTTGTGAAAAACCGAAAACATACCAGCGTACACGTGTATCTAACGAACATAACCAATTTACTGCGCTGTAATCCGAGCGGCTGGTAAAATTTCATGAACTGACAAAAATGTATGCAACAATCTTACACATCTAGCGTATAATATTTTTGTGACGTGTTCCCAAAGGGGAACAGCATGCATAACGGTTACAAAATTTTACGCAGTAGGCCGCATTTAGAATTTAAAGTTTGTGTGCCCAATTGGGAACATTATGCAATAGAGGGTTAAGTTAATCGTATTTTAAACGAAAATGGAAGCTAACGAGGTAAGAAGCAAGAGAGGTAATCTGACTATCAGTACATACCAATAAAACTAATGTTTGGTGTACTTTTTGCCCGTGGAGCGTACTTATATTGATATTAAACAAGATAAGTTTAGCAACAGCCAAAAAACTTTAATGAAACGGTTGTACAAATATATATATATATATATATATATATATATATATATATATATATATATATATATATATATATATATACATATATATATATATATATACATATATATATATATATATATATATATATATATATATATATATATATATATATATATACATATATATATACATATATATATATATATATATATATATATATATATATTATATATATATATATATATATATATATATATATATACATATATATATATATATATATATATATATATATATATATATATATATATATATATATCCAGTAATGTTGTATTTCGTTTGTGTAAATCCATACCATCAGGCATCCATTATAAAATATTTGATGATAATTATTTTTCTTCGTTGCCTTTGGTATCGTACTTATCAAAACGCAAAATTTATTCGGTGGCAACAATACGTACAAATCGACTGTCAAACTATAAAGGTGTGTCAGAAAAAGAGATGAAAAAGTTGGGAAGAGGTTCGATTCATGAGGTGACAACTAGTTTTGACGTAATAGATATTCATTCTGTACAGTGGTATGATAACAAAATTGTAACACTTACTTCGGACTATTGTGGAACCAGACCCATTTTGAACGTAAACAGATTTTTCAAGTCAGAGAATACCAAAAAAGAAATCGATTGTCCTGACATAGTGAAGAAAATGGTATCACAGGATATTTTACCATTTATTGGACTGTGTTACTATAAATTGCTGGCTTTTGGATTGAAGGATAAAAACACAACTTGACGAAAAAGAAAAAATTATCCCCCTCTTGCAGTTCAAAACCGTTCTGGCTGAGCAGCTATGTAACATTGGGATTCGCGGGTCCAACAAGAGAGGTCGGCCATCTGTTGGTTCTGTAGAGTTACCTAGGAAGAGAAGATGCTTGGAAAAACGAACAAATAAATATATACAGAATGATAGCGTTGGCCACTGGCCGAAATGGACCAAAGAACGTGAACGTGATTGGGCTGCAAAAGCAAGCTGCGGGTGAGTTGCAAGAAGTGCGGCATCCACTTGTGCTGTACTTCATCCAAAAACTGTTTCGTGCAGTTTCATATACAAGAAATACTGAATGAGTAAATATTATTAACGTTTTTTTTGTATACCAAATATATGTTTGATTGCATAGTGTGCCCATTTGGGAACACAAAATAAAATGTCAAAAATCTGTCAATTTGTTAAGTTTTTTTTCTAGGGTATCCTATAATATGTGATTCTTAGGTCGAAATCATAGTCTTTTAATTTTTTTTAGCAATTTAAAAAACTTTTAATAATTCATGCAATAGAGGGTTAAATAAATAAATATAACATATATATAACAAAAAAAATTATTTCTAGATAACTGAATAAATTGTGCACGAATTTTCAGAATGTGAATGTGATGCTATTTTAATAAATGGCAACTACACAGATTGTCAAATGCCAAACCGAAACAAAATCAAAAGTCTAAAATTTGTACTTCCTGAGCTGTTAAAAAATCACCTTAAAGAGCTAGTAAACACTATAACACATCACTCAATAAGTTTGTAGGATGACTACTAAAATGACAACTTTTAATCAAAATTTGACTTTATATCTACATAGTCTCCTTCGAGAGTGACACGTTGATTCAAACGCATCTCTAACATTTCGATGCCTTTTTTGTAGAACGATTTATCTTTCGCCTCAAAACATGTTTAAGTTTTGGCAATCACTCCTCATTGGAGCCAAATCTCTTTCCCTGAAGTTTTCTTGTTAGGTCTGCAAACAGGCAGCAGTCGCTGGGACCCAGATCTGGAGAATAAGGTGAGTGGGGAAGCAATTGAAAGTGCAATTTATGCAATTTTGCAATTGCTGGGAGCGACTTGTGACACGGTGCATTATCTTGATGAAAGAGCACTTTTTGTTCATCATTTGGGATCTTTTTTTCGCAATTTCTTCCCTCAAACGCACCAAAAATAGCATATAATATTTGTTATTGATAGTTCTTCCTTTGTCAAGGTAACCAATGAATAAAATACCTTGGGCATACCAAAATATAGATGCTAAAACCTTATCGTCGGACATTTGCGTTTTTGGTCGCTTTGGGCGACTTTCGCCAGTTGCTGTCCACTCAGCTGACCGCCAATTTGACAAAGTGTAGTGATGGATCCATGTTTCATTCATTGTTACATACCGCATGAAAAAATCCTTTTTATTGCGCTAAACCATCTCCAAACAGCGCGTTGAATAGTCGACGGGTTGCTGTTTTTAATCGACTATGAGCAAACGTGGTATCCACATCGAATAGTGTTTTCATTCAACAGAGTATCGAACAGAGACAAATGTTCATGCAAAATGGTGAATACTCTGCCTTCTGATATTTTTAAAATGTCAGTTATCTCACGTAACTTCAATCTACAATCGACCAAAACTATTTTGTGGACTGTTTTTATGTTTCCAGGAATAACTGCTGAATTTACATATATATATATATATATATATATATATATATATATATATATATATATATATATATATATATATATATGCATCCCTCAAAACTGCTCAAGCTTCATTTTTTAATTGTTTGAAAGACCTTATATATAACTCTTGGTCTCAATTTTATTATAATCTTTCGTTTCTAAATTTTCAAAGAATTCCGAATAATTCTGAATGGGATTGGGGTCAATATGATAATAAATATTCACTTTTCTTGGGAAGTTACCAATCCCAGGCCACATTAGCGAATGCAATCTGTGGTTATTTACAACTTGCGTCCAATTTCTTAACTTATTCACAGACGGAATTTACAGAATGACTTATTTATTTTAAAAGTCTATTATAATATTTTAACTAGTATAATAATAATATAATTATTAATAGCACGAAATGACTAAACATTAAAATAATTTATACATTGAACAACTTGGTTAAATGAATTACGAGGGTTGATAGTTTATGTATCGGGACTAATAAATAAAAAGTAATTATTGAAAATGGTTTTATTGGGTTTCAAAATATTCTCCGCGATGATCGATATATTTTTGCATATGTTTGAACCAATTTTCATAGCACTTTTTCCGTTCCAATTGAGGTATCTCTAAAACATGTATTTTGAACGTGTCAACCGCCTCTTCTGGCGTCGAAAATCGTTGTCCCCGTAGTTTATTCTACAGGGACGGGAACAAAAAGAAATCATTGGGTGTCAAATCCGGACTGTATGGCGAATGACCCATTAATTCGATGTTTTTACCGGTCATATATTGAGTTGTTCGGTCCGATGTGTGGAGGCTCGCGATCTCAAGATAAAGAATGATCCTGCATCGCTGGTTGTTTTTTATTTCTTCAAAGACTTCTGGCAAACAAATCATGGTACCCTTTCAGAATTGACCAAGTGTCACTGTAACCATATTCTAGTGGCACTCTAACCATATTCCCATTTATTCCCAACAAAAACAGGCAACCGTCTGCCTCGAAGTGGTTCTTGCGCGAACAACTTTTGTTGGGTTTGGCTCATTTTGAAAGACCCATACAGTCGACTGCTGTCTACTTTCGAGCTCATACGCATAGATCCAAGATTCGTCACCTGTGTAGATGTTATACACGACTTTTAACGCACTCACAAGATACAATTGTGAGCATTTCTTTGCACCAATAGACATGAGCGATTGCCTAATTATGAGCAATCCAACGCGCACAAATCTTTTTCACGGCTAAATGTTTATGTAAAATCTTGTGTATATTTGTCGTGTATGTCATGTATGTCACATGACGATCTTGCTTTATCAGTTTGCGCACAGTATCGATGTTTTCTAGAACAACAACGTAGTTCGGACGACTTTTGTCCGTGAGCGAACGAAAGCCACGATTGAATTCACTAAATCAGTGGTATACAGTGGTTTTAGATGATACTTCATCAGCAAAAGACGATGTAATTTGATCGATGCACTGCTGTTGAGATAATCCATGTCAAAATTCCTAGTAAATCATCGCACAAATATGTTCACGTCTTAATTCAATTTTTTGACTGAGATGAAATTTTTAAGTCACTAAGCAACACAAGTATTGTTCGTATCACAAAACGTTCTGAGTACATATACAGTCGATAATATCAAACTTTACGATGTATATGTCAGATGGCACCTAGCAACACCATTGTTACCATATTTTTTCTCCTTTATTTGAGTTTTTCGCCACTCTAAAACTCAAAAAATATCAAAAATACCTGTTCTTATTTAAAGAAAGAATCACTGGGTAAAAACAAAAAACCAAACGGAGACAAATTTCTCAGTGATTCTTTATTTTGTAATAAATTTGCCTAAGGAACAATATTTTTAAAGATATAAAAATGTTATAAAAAATTATTTTTATTATTTTTTAGTTCAGTTTTGAAAACGGGGGGAGATTACCCTCCGAAACGTTAACGTTAAAAGTTTGTAAATTTTTTATTTTAATTATAATAAAATTGAGACCAAGAGTTATATATAAGCTCTTTCGAACAATTAAAAAGTGAAGCTTGAGCAGTTTTGGGAGCAAATAAAGGAGAAAAAATATATGAACACGCCACAATCATTCAGACATTACCATTGTTACCAATTGCGGATACTTAAATAGCAATCTTCGATAAAATAATACGGGTAATTTTTTTATGTCAGAAGTACAATGTTTAAATAAGAAATTAAATAATTTTAAAAATATCACCGAATACAATGTGAGGAGAACCTGTATAAAATTTTCAGGAAACACAACTGTATTGCATTACTGTCTGTTGTAAGGTGTTGAACATTGATATATATATATATATATATATATATATATATATATATATATATATATATATATATATATATATATATATATATATATATATATACATATTATTAAAGCAACGTTAACTAACACAAGGTCAAAAGTTAAATTCAATGCAAGGCCAATGTGCAGAAATGGGGACTGCTACCGGATTCACCTACCGGGACTGCTATCTCAACACCTTCCGATTTCTGTAAATCTGGATCAACCCTGCACAATGGATGACATTTTGTTAGCGACTGACAAAGCTGTATCGGCTACAATTTGCAGCAGGAATGACGCTGAAGGCTCACTCAGGTCATTATTCAGGAAATGGTTGACTGGGTTGACCGATCGAATAATAAACTTTATATAATAATAAACTAAACATATATCTGATATTTAGAAAAGACCCTGGAACCGGGAAGGGGTCTATCTTAAAGAAAATTGTTTACTGGATTTTTATACATTTAATACACAAAAGCACACTCAAAAAAACGACACAGAGCACATTAAAAGATAAAAAAAAATAAAACCATTAAATAAAAGACACATGTAGGTTTAGGAAAGGTGGTTCGCTAAACCTTACCGTAAAAAAATCAAAAATTAAACAAGTCGATCTAAATTACCCCAGCTGATCTCTATCTTCCTATGCTTATAAATTAGAGGTTATTAACTCTATTCTGATAATAGGAAAAAGATTGTATATATATATATATATATATATATATATATATATATATATATATATATATATATATATATATATATATATATATATATATATATATATATATATATATATATATATATGTATATATACATATATATCACTCAAGGGTAAGCAAATATGGTCAAACGGCAAATAGATAATTAAAAAAAAAAAAAAAACGAAGGTAACTGTGATCTTTATCTGTATATGAAAATATAGTAAAAATATATTTAAAAAAAAATGGTAACTGTGATCTTTATCGGTACATGAAAATATAATAAAAGTGGGTTTGTCTAGCCTTATTTCCTGATGGTTCCTCTTCTTGCCTATCCCGTACTGGGTGTCCACGAAGCCTGGGTACGACTACGGAAAATCCGGTATCCCTATGCGGGGGTCCCGAAATAATCTCGATCTGACTAACCGGTTACTGTGCCATGTCGCCCCAAAAAGAGTAAGATTTCCACAATGGTCGGGCTCCGAAATAGGTGGTCTTTCAATTGCCTGGCCTCTGTTGACCGGATTCTCTGCTGCCGAGTTGTAAAACCTTCTACAAGAATATCAGAAAAAATAAACCCAAGCTTGACTTGGGCAGCAAACCTACGTACCTCTGTCAGAAGTGTAAGGCGCGAAAATGTCCGCTCACCTAGAGATGAGAGTTAGACTGTCTTGGTCTTGACTTTGTCCTAACGATACAGGAGCACTTTCAATTAAAAATTTATCCGAAATAAATTTGCCAGTAGTGATCAAGAATTTGTGAGCGCTACCAGAAGCGATCAAGAATTTGTGAACGCTACAGGTTTCTAGCTAAAACCGCTAGAAAACTAATATTATTTTTTTTAATGAAGAAAAAAATGTATTCTCTGAAAGAGTTGGAGAACATAGCTTCAAATGACTTAATTACATTCTTAGATGAAATTCTATCAGATTGTGAATCTGTAGAAGAGTGTGATGTAGATGAGAATGCTCTAATGGATCTCACTAACTTGCCTATAGTTATTGAATTTATCCAGCCGGTTATAGATAACAGAACAGAAATGGTTTGTGAAGATGTTATGACTGATGATGGCGCCTCGGAGTAGGAAGACAATATTCCTCTATTTTGACCAGTGCTTACATATGCCACAACATAGCATGTCAAGAACATGTGCCCTTTGCAACACAAGTAAAGAGCCGACCAGAAAAAAGTGGATGTGTACCACATGTCAAGTGGGTTTGTGCCTTTCTGATAAAAAGAACTCTTTTATGTTATATCATAAAAAATAATGGTTTAGATTACACATATATTAAAAATAACAAAGATTTTGTATAGATTCTATGATAATTATAATTACACCTACACTATTCTATTTTCATAGCGGTTACATACTGAGACTATGGTCTAAAAGATGTATCAAAGCAACTATTATCACAGCATATTTTTTGTATATTCCAAAAGCATTAAAGAGCAGTATTCTTCATGTTTACCTAAACTTTCTGGAAAAAAACATAGTCGGGAGCAAAGGGTTAAAAAAAAACATGAATTATTAACCGCCGCACATGGTAAATTATTTGCTTTTCTCTCTTTATTTTAAATAAAAAATCCCTACGAACTCCTTTGTTCCCCGTTTGCCTTCATTCCTAAATTTAAAAAAAACTATATATAAAATCGAAATTGAATAATTATATGGTAATCAATCTAGATCACCCAACTTATAAAAAATATGATATAATTGCGTCATTTCCTTTATTGTTTGACTCATTAAGCACGTACGTAATTCATTTAAACTGAAAACAATTCCCCATAAACTACCACATTTATTGTTTTTTTTTCCATTGACTAACTGCTCGAAATGTAAACATTATTTTAATCTGATATAACTTGTACTAAAGATTAGTTTCAATTTACGTAAACAGATTTACATTCCCCCCGATATCAATTTGAATTTTTATTAATTATTGTTTGTACCACCAGCATACAATATTCTAAAAATATACACACAATGATTGCATATTATTTACTTTGATTATTGTGTGTATTTTTTTTTAATTTGGTTTAGCGATTGTGCACGATCTATTTGTTATACTAGATGGGAGCGATATATTTTTTTGTTATCAAGTTTTGGCTAATGCTATTGTAACTGTTTCAATAAATATTGAAAAGATTTTTCTTAATTACTTTATGGAAAACGTATTGTTTACTAAAACTTATATGGGGTGTGACTATTAAATAACGAGACTGACGCTGTAAAACATTCTATTTTAATTTCATACATATTTACTTATTATCACTTTCAATATACATCTCTTCTCTATCCCTACAACGCTCCTTGCGAATCTTCCATTGTTCGAAACAGTGTTGAAAGTCTTCTTCCGTAAGCTCCTTCAGAAGGCGTGCCGCTTTCACTTTCACAGATTCAGCAGGCTCAAATCTTATTCATTTTAATGTAGATTTCACCTTAGGAGACAGATAAAAGTCGCACGGTACCAGATCTGGCGAATAAGGCATTCAAAGTGTCAGTATAAACGTTCTTACGAGCTTCTTGTTGTTCAAACATGATAATTTTAGGCACCATTCTAGCACATATCGTTTTTGCATGTTAAAATTTTTATGTAAAATGTGCCATACATATTCTTTGTCAGTTCCTACAGTTTCAGCAATGGCTTGAATATATAACCGAAGGTCAAATCGAACCAAATTACCGATTTTTTCGATACTGTCATCCGTTTTGGACGTGGAAGGGCGACCCGGGAGTGGACCATCTTCAACGTCTTCTCGGCCATCTGGAAAAACCACTCAAAAACACGAACACGCGATGAACATTCATTACCATACACTTCTTTCAATAAATTATAAGTTTCAGTAGCGGTTTGTCCAAGTTTCAAGTGAAACTTCACAACAATCCGTTGCTCTATTGTTACATTTAACATTTTTCCGGTGAAATAAAAAAACAACTCTAATGCGAGCGAAGGCTACGGCTATACGGATTTGTTTACGGAAGCGAGAGGTACTGTATTCGAAAGAGAAATTTTCAGTCTCGTTAGTTTACAATTCAATATCAAGAACCACAATAAATAGAATGAAATTAAACTTAAAAACCTTTGCCATAAAACAGCAAATCACTTATGACAACTTCAGTCACAACAATATCATAATATCACACTTCGCTCATGTGATCGTTTTTTTTTTCTTTTTCCAAGTAGTCGATGAAGACAACACGTTGCGAATTGTAATGGATATAAATTAAGTCTAAGTTTGAAAAGTCAGATATCATTTCGTAGCGTCAGATTATGGCGCTTCCCCTTTTTCGTTTCCGTGCGCCGTTCCTTTTTCTTCTTCGTTAAATTGTTTCTGAGCAAAGTATGGTTATCCTTCAGAGTGCTCTAGGACGAGACAGGTATGGATTTAGTCCCAACTGAATGAATGCAGGTGATTAATTCCATTTTTCCTCCAATATCTTTTAGGTCTACTGCACAACTATCTTTCGTAGCAGTTTCCGCAAATTACCGGAGTTTGGTTGTACTCGTCGTGGAACTGAAAGGGATTTTTCCTGTTGAACTATGTGGTGAAGGACCTCCATGGTGTAGTAATTTAGTTTATCTTATTTTTACGGATTTGCACCTCAAGGTGTAAGCCATAAGACCGAGTGCCTTTAATTCTGTGTTGGTTTGATTAGCGGTCTTATGGGTAACCCTTTTGGGAGGATTTGGATATTCAACTCACGGGACGGTCATTATCACCCCATCATGGAACCCACTACATCGCGGCTGAATTGAAACCTTTTTACAGGATCCTTTGACGGAACCGAATTTAGGGTCCTTAGGGACGGAACGGAATTTAGGTGAGCCGTACCGCTCCACTTCCCTTATGTGGGAATCCACGTTCTCCGATATCCACGTTTTTCTTTTTTTTATTTTTCTTTCTTATTATTATATATTGGCTTATATTACGTTGTCGTTACCTTTTTCTTAGATAATGAAAAGACCGATTTTTCTGCTGTGTAATACCTTTGGTGTGAGCCTTTTTATTTTACTTTTATTTCATTTTTGGCGCCCAACGTGGAACCTTTAGTTTTTTTTCACTTTTCACACTTTTTGTTTTGGGAGTCGCGGTGACGTGGACTTATGATACATTTCGCCGCTGTAGCGGTGAGCAGGGTAAACGAGAGCGAACTCCTAGAATATCTTGGAGATTTCCTGGCCTATTACGTAACAAGGTCAATGACACTCATAACCCATCCCTACTCTCCAGTTGATCTGGGCTAAAGCAACATAATTTGCACGCCCGCTTGCATAGTCTTCCCTGACTAGCACCCGCTCATCGGTTGGGTATAGTAGTAAACGTCATTATAAGTACAACCCATATTTAAATTATATTAAATGTGTTTTCTTTTCTTTTATTTTGTTCTTCTTTCCACACACTAACAAAGTGCGGCGTAGAATCTAAGAAAATAGTGGCTATGAACTTTTCGAGCTATGCAAAGACCTTTGCCTTCTCCGGGACAGGTTCGCCAAGTAAAGCCCTCTGTTTGCCATTTGTTTCTGGTGTGTAGTGATGAATCTAATTCTCATCAACTGTCTCATCAACTGACACAATGAATGAATAACACAATGAATCTCATCAACTGTCTCTGGAACTTCATCACTTCTAAGAACTTTGTCATGAACAAATCTTCACTTAAAAAGGTCTGTGGAGAATATATAAAATATTCTAAAGCAAGCAAAATTCATCCGTGATCCACTCAAAAATTCTTTCAGCTACAACCAAAACGTCAATAAGTACCTCCCAAGACCGGTTTCTAACCTTAAGCCATTATTAGACCAAATATACGACCATAAGCTTTGGCCATGTCGGATGTAGACTGTAATAAAATGCAGCTCTCGCCATCATGTGTAGATGGTCCGCAAAAGTCAGACTGCCTAAAACAATCCGTGGCCCGCCCAGGCGCTGTCTAGGTACAAAGTATGCATGAAAACTTATATAGTAGGCCCATGGAGGATATTAAAAATGTTCAAAACCAAAGAAAATTCATCCATGCTCTACGCAAAAATTACTCCATTTTTTCTCTTGCACGCATCCACTAATCTTTTCAGCTTTCTTTTGAAAAAATTACTCAATTTACTTTCGAATCAAAACAAAAATATTAAAAGGGGGTGCAACACTTTTGTCGATGAGTGTATTTCAATTTGAAACTATTAAAAATTGTAATTTATAATAATGTATGTTTCGGATAGTAATGTCGATTTTGTTAAGAAATGGAGTTACTGGTAAATTTGTTGATATAGACTAATGACGTCTATGGCGTTTTGGAGTGTAAACAAACATACGCCATCAAAAACCAGTTCGTTATTAATTGTCACTGTGCAAAAACATACTTTTTCATAACTTTAAATATGTCGAAGTATGTACCAGAATAAAACGTTTTGCGGGAAAGTTTATTAGCCTTCTTTCATTTAATTCGAAAATGGCTGCTGAAACTTATCAATTGTTGATTGAACTTATGGTAAATATGCTGCTATACTCAAAAACTTGTAAGTGGTGGTTTAGACACTTTAAAAGTGGTCCAGGACAGCAGAAAAAGTTTAAATATGTAGATTTGCAAGCATTATTAGATGAAGACTCAACTGCTATTTAAGTTGAAACATTTGGTAACAACTTCGAATGTTGAAGTATTTTCGAACATCTACTCGCATTGGGGAAGATACAAAAGGAAGGAAAATGAACAGATATTGAAAGGCAAAAACTTACTTGTGAAATTTTGCTTGCCAGACAAAAAAGAAAAGGTTTTTTGCATCAAATTGTGACAGGTGATGAAAAGTGGCTCTATTTTGACAACCCAAAGCGCACAAAATTTTGAGTAGCTCCAGGCCAGCCTTCAATATCACAACTAGTGCCCAATTTACATGGAAAGAAGCTTTGCAGTGTATTTGGTGGGATAGTAGGGGATTTGTGTATTACAAACTTCTGAAACCTGGTGAAACGATACTGGTAATCAATACGGACAACAACTAATAAAGCTGAACCGAACATTGAAGGAAAAACGACCAGAATATGGCCAAAGACACGATAAAGTAAATTTTCACATGACAGTGCTCGGCCCCTTGTTGCAAAATGTGTAAAAAAACTATTTGGAAAACGTTAAATGGGATATCCTACTCTACCCGCCGAATTTATGCGACTTAGGGGGGCTAATAGCAAAGAAAGCTGAAAGAAATTGATGTACTAATGTGGTAATTATAGCAAATTTTCGGTAACAAATAAGATAACTACAGCGTAAGGACTAATATTAAAACTAAAATAGAAATAAGTAGAGTATAAGATTGCTTTTAAACAACAATTACATTTCGGATGTGTGGACATCAAAATAGCTTGTTATATTGTTCCACAAAAAAATATCAGATATAAAAAAAAGATAAGATTATTGTGAAATTTACTGGAACTTTAAAAAAACTTACTAATAATGATGCAAGGCCGAGATCGGAAACAACACGTCGAAACAATTTCAGATGCTGAGCTTTTCCAACAATTTTCAAAATGTATTTGATTGATGCAGAATTTCGTCCCATTTTTAGCCCTAGATAATATTACGTTATAAAACCGAAGTGGTGTCTACGTAAAACGTGTAAAGTTTTTAAGTTGTTTGAAAGGAATATTTTTTAAATTCTGTTAAGCAATAAAAAAGGCTAAAAACAAAAAGCATTTTCGGCATAATATGCCTTTTAGTTCCAAAAAACACCATTTCCACCAGGTTCTGGATGACTGACCGAGGCTGACGGCAAGGCAATATTGAACGATGAGATGGGGCTTCTCATCGCTCACACCATTACACCAACCAGCGCCAAAACACATCCAATGAAAGTTATGCTACGGGTTTGGTGGGACTGGAAAATAATCTTATATTTTTTGATATTACCTAAAAACCAGACCATTAACCCATTAAGCCACCGTTTATGCAACAGAAAAGGCATTGCGTTCCGCTGAGCCAAGGCTAAATCACACCTGTTTTTGACCATCCAAAACAAACTTTTACAAGTTTTATAGAATGTTTTAGTCCATTCACCGTACTACCTCGATTTCATCATCCTCCATTAGCATGTATTTAGATTACTTCAACACACCTTAGATTGTATAAAACTTTACTTTCTTGAAATACTTGGAAATCACCTGGATCAGTTCTTTAGATAGAAGGTTCAGAACCTTCCTGAGCGCGGGATTATACAGCTACCAAAGAGATTCAGAAAGGTTATCAAACAGAATGGCACATTCAATATTGATTAAAGGTAATTTTTGGTAAAAATATATTTTTTTAGTTCTCAAAAAATGGGAGATAATTTTGGATAATAATAAGGAAGCCTCCAGAAGAAAATTGGTGTTTAATTTGTATTTTCAGACAATCAATTAGCTAAAGATTAGAATAAAATGTCTAATAACATATGCAATAAATTCATTAAGTGATTTCAATTTCAATAATTAAACAACATCAATAAATATTCGAGACTTACCACATACAGTTTGGTTTATGGTTTAAGCAGAAATTACCACACAGTATTAATTAAATTCTCTTATATCCTATTATATCTTCATGGGAAATTAGATAATTGCTACTGTTTATGACTTCAATGCCGTAAGACTATAATTTTACGATGATATTGGAGATAAAATTCATACACATGCATGCTAATTAATTGTTTATAAATAAACTTGAAGATAATTAAAAAAATTCTAAATCCTTAATAACTCATACAGAAAAAGTGGTGGTGGAAAAAGTGGGAAAAAGAAAATATATTTTTTTCCCTATAAAATCAGTTTAGATGCTAAATTTATTTAATGATGGAAAAATTAATTGAGAGAGATTTAGGATTGGACAACATAGTATTCTATGTGGTCCAATCATAAGTCCCTCTCAATTAATTTTTCCATCATTAAATAAAAAAAGAATCCTTCTAAAAGAATATTTTCTAAAGAAGTACATAAAAAAATTCTTAAACGATCCACCATTATTGCACTTGTTGGTGAGATAGAATTACAATTGCGAGAAAATGCGAACAAAATACAAGATACATCTCTTAGAAACAATGTAATGAGACTGATTTTTTATATTTTTGTTGTTTCCTTACGTAGTAACTACTGCATTCTATGGACGCATCAGATGTTACCCAGCCTCGCCTCTAACGGAAAAGCTAATAGTGTTGACAGATCGAACGCTACGCCACCTGTTTCATTATTTTATTTACACCCCTCGTATATATATATATATATATATATATATATATATATATATATATATATATATATATATATATATATATATCAAAGCAGGCCATAATGATGCATTGCTGAGCCAGGGGGTAGACGACAATTCGACAATTCACCTTGACGATCTTGAAGTGGGAATTAATGTAGAACGATGTATACGGCGGGGTGACCCAATATCGCCTATTCTTTTCTCGGCTGCCCTTGAAGAAGTATTCCCTAATTTGGATTTGGAACAAGTGTAAAGATCAATGGTGTAAACTTAAATCATTTAACATTAAAATATCTTAGATTTGCATCTTAGGAGCGGAGCTGCAAAGACGCATACTAGAACTGCAGATGGCTAGCGAACCATTTGGCTTGAAAATAAACCTGAAAATGAGTCAGGTTATGTTCAATAAATTGACACGACACAAGATACACGAATTTCAGATTTAGGATGGGATTTGGAGATTGTTGACCACTTTATATATCTTGGGCAGAGGATTTCAATGGAGGGGGATACCGCCAGGGAGGTGGAACAACGTGCTAAATGTGGCTGGCAGGCATTT
The DNA here is from genome assembly GCA_031761425.1 of Cosmopolites sordidus. Taxonomy (NCBI): domain Eukaryota; kingdom Metazoa; phylum Arthropoda; class Insecta; order Coleoptera; family Curculionidae; genus Cosmopolites; species Cosmopolites sordidus. The sequence continues at coordinate 17,094 of JARFXV010001319.1, read as the reverse complement.
GGCAGGCTCAACATAGTGTGTAAGAGCAGACTCCCACTTTGACTGAAAAGATAAGTCTTCGATCAGTGCGTTCTACCCATTACATACTGAATTGAAACCTGGACACTCACATCGCAATTAATTCATAAACTTCGGTTAGCACAGAGGGGAATGGAAAGATGTTTGCTTGGCATTACAAGACGAGACAGAAAACCCTGCGTATGGATCAGGGAACAAATGAAAGTTTGTGATATCATTGGAAGAGTAAACTTGAAGAGATTTACCACTAAACACCAAATGACTTTTTGTGAACTTCTCGACGTTTCGCTAACAATGTTAGCATCACCACGAGATGATTTAAGGAATGATTGGAAGAGTAAAGCAATTGAAATGGAGATGGGCAGGCCATATAGCGAGGCGATGGGACGATAGATGGACCAGGGTAATGCTGGAGTGGATACTGCTTGATATCGCATACGTCCACGAAGAAGACCGAAAACACAATGGACTGACGACATCGTTAAGTATATTGGACCCGAGTGGCAGAGGAAAGGAAGTGAAGGTTGGAAACATGCTGAAGAGGCCTTCATCTTGCAGTGGATCGACACGGACTGATGATTATGATGATGATGATGATATATATATATATATATATATATATATATATATATATATATATATATATATATATATATATATATAAATATAAATACAGGGTTATCCATTTTGCGGTTCGGAAAATACAGTACTGTATTTTGACAACTGTTAAACTTAAATGTCATTCAAAGTGTGATTTGTTTAGTTTAGGGTTTACCACTTTACAATGTGGACCGTTTAACCATCGAACAATGTTTTAGGATTGTTAAAAGTTGGCGATGCTGCCGTAGACACCTTTCGCGCCTTACGAGCAAAACATTGTCACATAATCGCATTTCTGAGCATACAATCCAACACAGTCAAGAAATTTGAAAATACTGGGTATATTATGAATGTGGTAAGATATGTGCATCATCGTAACGCTCGCACAATGGAGGATATCGCTTCTTTTAAAGATAGTGTGGCTGAACACCCAAATTTATAGATTCCTCGAAGTTTAAAGTCTGTGGGCTTGTCTTACAGCACATTATGGCCTATTTTGTATTTGGACTTGCATCTTCATCCTTATAAAGTTCAACTCACGCAAAAATTGAACCGAGTTTGGAATGCGCCGAGCATACGCCGATTAGGTGCTTGAACCTTCATTTGATTTTTCGAACAAAATCTTCTTCAGCGATTAGACTGATTTCTCGCTTGGCTGATACGAAAATAAGTAAAATTGCCATATATGGGGCTCTAAAACCCCACAAGTGATTGTGGAGAGTCCATTGCATCTGCAAAAGGTGACTCTCTGGTGCGAGTTATAGCCTGATGGTGTCATTGGGCCAGACTTCTTCGAAAACGAAGGAGGAGTGACTGCTAATTTCAATTCTGAGAGCTACAGCCGTATGATAACCAATTATTTTTGGTCAGAAATTGAAGATTTAGATCTGATCAATTTGTGATTCCAACACGACGGCGCCACAAGCCACACAGCACGACCAATTTTGATTTTATTGTGCGAGTAGTTTCCAGGCCGCCTAATTTCTAGATTTGGTGATGTCAATTGGCCGCCAGGATCGTACAATTTGTCGCCGTTGGAGTTTTTTTGTAGAGCTAGTGCTTGCGTAGGTGAAATCCTCAAAATCTTGAAAACCAACATTCGTCAAGTTATGGCCGAGATATCAGCCGAAATGTGCGGAATAATCACGAAAATTACCTCAAAAGGATTAAGGTGATATGTATATATATATATATATACATATATATATATATATATATATATATATATATATATATATATATATATATATATATATATATATATATATATATGTGTATATATATATGGAATATATGTATATATATATGGATATATGGAAAAATGCAGAAGTGATCCTTTTACATAAAAAAGGAGCACAGGAAGATTTAAAGAACTACCGTCCAATAAGCCTCCTATCAGTGATGTACAAAGTTTTCACTAAGATAATTTCTAAAAGAATATTAAAAAAACTGAATGACGCACAACCAAGAGAACAAGCAGGATTCAGAAGTAGATTCAGTACAATGGATCACATCCAGGTTGTACAGCAGGTCATAGAAAGGCACAACGAATACCATGCCACTGTGCTTGGCTTTTATCGACTACGAAAAAGCATTTGATTCCATCTCAAAGCATGCGATAATGGATGCACTGCTTAGTCAAGGTGTAGAGAGAGCCTATGTAAACCTATTAGAATCGATATATGATGGAGCTACAGCCACAATTCACCTTGATGATCTTGAAGTGGGAATTAATATAGAACGAGGTGTACGGCAGGGTGACGCAATATCGCCTATTCTTTTCTCGGCTGGCCTTGAAGAAGTATTCCGTAAACTGGATTGGGAACAGGATGGGGTAAAGATCAATGGTGCAAACTTAAACCATCTTAGATTTGCAGATGATATTATTCTCATTTCACAAGACCCGGAGGAGCTGCAAAGACGCATACAAGAACTGCAAAGGGCTGGCGAACCATTTGGCTTGAAAACAAACCTGAAAAAGAGTCAGGTTATGTTCAATAACTTCGCTCAGGACAGAAGAATTTCAGTTTTAGGAAGGGATTTAGAGATTGTGGACAACTTTGTATATCTTGGGCAGAGGATTTCCATGGAGGGGAATACCGCCCGGGAGGTGGAACGGCGTGTTAAATGTGGCTGGCAGGCATTTGGTAGGCTCAACATAGTGTTTAAGAGCAGACTCCCACTTTGCCTGAAAAGAAAAGTATTCGATCAGTGCGTTCTACCCGTGATGACATACGGAAGTGAAACCTGGACACTCACATCGCAATCAATTCAAAAACTTCGGGTGGCACAGAGGGGAATGGAAAGATGTATGCTTGGCATTACAAGACGAGACAGAAAGTCCTGCGCATGGATCAGGGAACAAACAAAAGTCTGTGACATCATTGGAAGAGTAAAACAGTTGAAATGGAGATGGGCAGGCCATATAGCGAGGCGATGGGACGACAAATGGACCAAGGCAATCCTGGAGTGGATACCGCTTGATCGCAAACGTCCGCGAAGAAAAGCACGATGGACTGATGACATCGTTAAGTATATTGGACCCGAGTGGCAGAGGAAAGCCCAGGACCGTGAAGGTTGGAAGCATGCTGAAGAGGCCTTCATCCTGCAGTGGATCGATACGGGCTGATGATGATGATGATGATATATATATATATATATATATATATATATATATATATATATATATATATATATATATATATATATATATATATATATCGCCTTCATCCTATTAACTATATTATACTATTAAGTAACTATACACTAAAAGAAATCTGCAATGCAGACGAAACTAGGTAATTTTTACCCTTGTAATTTTCATGCACTTCCCAATAAAACGTTACATTTGAGATGCGAATAATATATTGGAGGCAAACTTTCAAAAAAAAAGCTTGCTGTACTGTTTTCTGTAAACATCAATGGAGAAAAAGAAAAGCCGAGAGTAATACGAAGAACCGCAAAATTAATGGCGTTGAAATACATCAATCCGAATGATTTACTTGGAGATGGAATAGAAAAGCATGGATGACTGGGGAACTAATGGCGGAATGGTTGATGAAATTTGATCGAAAGTTGAAACGCGAGAAACGAAAAATTTAATTTTTAAACGATGCCTGTTCACATCCAAGAAAATATTGTTTATCTGCTAATCTCTAGAGCAGGGCATTATTAAAAGTTTTAAAGCTTTTTATAGACCTTTTATTGTTAAACAAAAAGTTTTATTAGCCATTAATACAGCTGAATTAGCTCAAGAACTCTCAAAGAATAAACGTTATCGATGCAATTTATCTTATTAAAAATGCATGAGACCAGGTATTAAAGAATACAATTCAAAATTGTTTTTCCAAATCTGGAATTACACATAGTAACTCTACAAATTCAACACATAAGGCAGAAGATTCAGATGCAGAAGATCCTATTGTCACTTTTGGTTCGAATGTGGAAAATTATGATGATATCAGCATCGGAAGAGATGGCATTATTGGGGAGTTTTTCACCGTAGACAACGATTTAGTATTGGAAGAAAGTGATGACTTGGTATATCTGGAAGTTCTTATGCAAGAAACAATGTCTGATAGAAGAGTTGATGACACACACAAGAAAAAGAGGTTATTTATATGTATCAACAGACAATTAATATTACGCAGCAATTAAAAGGCTCTATCGCTACACGTGGCGACCTGCCAGATGGATTTGTTATCTAAGTTGGATCTCCACTTCCAAGATATTTTAATTGACAAGAAAACCTGACAAACAACCCTGCTAAAATATTTATACCATTAGTCATTACATACTTTAATCATACATACTTTAATAAGATATCCTTGGACTGTTGGCCAAGTAGCTTGAAGGGTGTTTGCTATTTCCTGGATACTCACATAAGTCAAAATCACCATTGCAAAATTTTCTTAACCAGAGTTGTCACTTATTGACTTTCAATATGCCTCCATAAACATGACAAATTTTCTTTGTTGCAACCGTTGCATTAACACCCGATCGAAATTGAAACAGCATACAATAACGTAAACGTAAATGTTCTTCAGTTGGTTGATTGTCCGCCATTTTACACCGGTAATAAAAACGTTTTAATTGAGTTATCTCAAAGGTCATTGTAATATTGTGTAATAAAACACCTCTTTATACATTCCAACTCTGAACTAGATCGAAGCAAATATTTAACACCATAAATAATTGATTACTTATAGGTACCCCTATAATTATATATTTTGATGTATATGTATACTATGTACGTTCTATATATTATTTATGTATTTGTAGTTTCTAATAGTATATTATATTTATTATTAAATTTTTAATAAATTCACTATTATCCTTTATATCTCTTGAACTCCCTTAAACGGATGCTTTTTAGGATCCAGTACATGTTTGCCCAACAAGACCATATATATATATATATATATATATATATATATATATATATATATATATATATATATATATATATGCAAGAGAATAATGAGAAGCCTAGGAAACCTACGTGACCAATAAATGTGAGCAACCAACACGACAAGCTGTAATAATTAAAACAAAATCACTAATTTTCTTCAACTACGACATACGTTTATTGTTTTTTTAATACACAATTTATACTATTTTAAATTACATACATATTTTAGCATCAATAACGATTAAAAACATAGTATGTATATTATAGTATTAAAACATAGTATTTGACCAGTTCTACCTTATTTTAAACCTATAGTAAACAAAATATAATAACTCGGAGCAAATGCCATGGACGAAAAAAAGAAGAAGAGAATAACATCTCGTAGATGTTTTAAATAATCAGTGTTCTTTCAAAGTATTTTTATTACCCAGAAAGCATAGATACTACTAAAAATCTCACACGTTCTTTTATTATGACACATCTAGACGAAATTATACTAATATGTTTGGTGACAAATGATACCACCTTTAAATAGTTCAATATAAAAAAATTAAAGTCCCCAAGTTAAAATAAATCACTAGTCACGTGTGCTACAGGATTAAATGAAGACTCTATTATTAGTAGTTTCTGTATATAACTATATACCATATTTATTGCTTGGATTCTCAAGAAAAACATTAAGGCATTAAATATTTATGTCATGACAATAAACTCAGTACAATTGTTTCAGCATCAGCTGGGTTAACTCGGTTGTAAATATGTAAAAGTGTTACAATAAAATTTTCCCGGCAGTTGGTTTTCCAGCCAAAGCAACGGACAAACTCCCCTGAGGAAATGAGTCGTAAAATTTCAGCGTCAAAATTGTTAAAGATTTAAAAGTTCTTAGTCATATTTCGAGTTTATTTATAAACAACTAATTAACATGCACGTGTTTAAATTTTCTATACAACATCGTGCCATAATATTTATTTAACGACATTGAAACCACAACCAGCAGCAATTTTTTAATTTCCTTTGAATAAATAATAGAATATGAGAGGATATAACCCTTAGATCGTCAAGTTCTTAGCATTTCTTGACAACCTTTAACATTTATTTATGGAAAAAGTAATACAACTTAATCTCCTAGGCTTGGTGGAACGATAATGTAAAGAATGAGATTAAGAAGAAGAAGAAGAAAAAGAAGAAGAAGAAGAAGAAGAAGATTTTATGGAAAAAGTAGATAGTAAATAAAACACAGTGAAAAATACAAAGAGAAGAATAATATTGCACTTTCGCAAGGAAGCGAAAAGGGTGAGCTGAGACAAATTCGGCACGCGGCACCTGGGGCTGAGGAAATCACCCCGAAAATGCTGAAATACATGGGACCACATGCAAGAAATGCTCTTTTGAAACTGGTTAATTTGGCAATGAAAAACAAAAAAGTTTGAAAAGAACGGACTAATGCCTTGATCATATCAATAAACAAAAAGGGAAATAAAAACAAATGCACGAACTACAGAGGTATATCATTATTATGTATAATATCAAAAAATGTGCGAAACTATACTAGAGAGAAGATTGAGAGTAGAAATTGCGAATACACCACTAAACGAGCAAAGCGGCTTTAGAAAAAAACCATTCTGTTCAAGATCATATTTTCACCCTGCAACAGACAGTAGAAAAAGCGAAAAAGAACAGAAAAATTTATCTATGCTGCATAGATGATACGGAAAAAGCTTTTAATTCAATAAAAGGAGAAACCATCTGAAGAAGAAAGGTAAGAAAAAAAATATAAACAAGGATCTTATCGCAACCACCAAAAGCATGTACCAATCCATAACAAACCAAATTAGATCGCACAATAGAGTATATGGTCCTTTTACTACAATGGAAGGAGCGAGATAACTAGGAAGTCTGGCTCAGTTACTTTTATAAAAACAGTAGAGGAGGTAATCAAAAAATGTAAGAATAAATTTATTTCATAAATGTGTTGATATATTTCATAAAATTTTAAATGGCAACCCCATTGTTGCCAATTCTGGATACATAAATAGTAACCCTCGTATTAATTAGGGAAACTATTAGGGGAAACGAGGACGACGAACTGAACAACAGACTAACGAAAGCAGGCAGATTCCTCCAATCACTTAGCAGAGGCTTCTTTAATAACAAACGAAATTGACAATATATAAAACGATACATATTCCCAAACTAATATAAGGATGCGAAAATTGAGTTCTAGATGAACGACAAAAGAGTGAAGTAAAAGCAGCAGAAATGAGATACCTTCGTAAGGTACAGGGAATAAAAAGAATTGACAAGAACAGAAATAACATAGTCAGAGACAACCTGGAAATACCGGCTCATATAAAAATTAAAAAAGAAAAAACTGAGATGGTTCGGCCATCTAATCAGAATTAACTAAGACAGACTAACCAAGAGTGTTTGGAAAGCTAAAGCGATGGGAAAAAACGGAAGGGGAAGGCCGCGTAAGACATAGAACAAGGACATCACAGAAACAATTCAAAAAAGAGGCAAAATATGGCAGGAAGCAGTTAACCTATCCAAGGACCGTAAATTAGGGAGAACCTTCGTTAACGTATTAAATGTAATTTTACCTCGACATCTTCGGGTATTAAGAGGAAGGATTAAGTAAGTTTCCTCATTTTCTATACACTTTTGCCACCTTTTAGGTTACTGTCGAATCCCAAATCGAAAAAAACTTGGTGATTTTGATGTCAAAAAGTCACTGAGGTATTTTCGCCTTCCTCAGGAGTTGTGAAGCTGTTATTAACCTGATAATGTTATAAAGATCGCAAGAGACAAAAATGCGAAAGGACTGAATCTGAAAAAGCACACTAGATGCGAGAAAATCTCTCAGTTCATCTCGGTAATCATCCAGAGTGCTTTTTGATGAATGTGGCCGCACGTTGACATCAAACTGAATACCTCTCCTTCTTTCCATGCTAGTGTAAGGGTTTTTTTCCTCTAAAGCGTCATTAACATGAATCAATTGCTCTCGATAACGATCAGCAGTGACCATGTGACCTGAATCAATTGCTCTCGATAACGATCAGCAGTGACCATGTGACCAGATTGGAGTCAATTCTAATGCACGCCGTCCAGCTGATCCCACCATATGTACTGCACACGGTATTGTTTTAGATATTTGGTTTTGCGGTATCGGTTGATGGCTCATCAGAATTAATATACTATGTTCGTTTCTTTGGATTGCCGTAGTAGATACACTTTTCGTCATGGGGCATAATCTCCCATAAGAAGTACTTCTTCTGCATCGGGAATACTATGACACAACAACATCAAAACATCCAACCTTACTCTCAGCTCTTTTTGAATTTTCCATAGCTTGTTTAAATATTTAGAAATGGCTTACCCTCCTCCAACTTCCTCTCCGTGGCCCTAGCAGTGTAAGACAATAATTTTCTTCCAGCAGTGCTTCGTTGTCCACTTTGTTTGGCTACCCTGGACATTCTACATCATTTAAGTCAAAATGTCTGGTTCGGAATTGCAAGAAACACTTCCTAGAACGACTGTATGGAACAACTTTTTCTCCGAAAGTTACACAAATCGTTGTTTTTCGAACGATATAACATTTAGAGCTAATTTTTCCGATTATATTCACAGTTGGGTCATATATTATACCTCGTTTTAATGCAGAAAGGCTTCATTCTAATTCTAATTCGAATAGGTTGCAGTCGATTCAACGTTGGATCCGAGAAGCACCTACTTAAGTTGACTTTACGTACTTCAGTTGAAGACTTAATATAACCCTTTAGAGAATTTTTAAATAAACAAAGTATATAGTTTAATTTGTGGTTCTTTAACATTCCTGGCGCTATTTCGTTACTGGGCCTATAACTTGAAGTGGCCGTCGAACATTTAATCAGTATTGAGAAAAATTTATTTCGAATAACGTATAACGTATATTTGTTATTTACTAATAACGAATTAATTTTTCATTCGTTGTTCGAAATGAAGTAAATAAAATAATTTATTCGTTATCTTTCGAATAAAATTTCGAATAATTTTTTTAAAAATTGTAGTTGAAAACCAAATTAATGAAATTAAAACGTTATAAATATATAAAAACCTCGTCAATAGGTTTTTTGGTGTGAAACTCGAAAAGATTTTCCACTAAAAACCAAATCACTTTTTTAAACTGGACGCACGTTTCGCTAACCATATTATCATCATCAGGAGATGATTTAATCCAGTTTGAAAAACTAAGCTATGCTCTATTTATATGAACGACCATTCCTAATGAAAAATTATAAACCGTGAGGTTAAGTAAGGGTTCCATTAATACCTAAAAATGTTGACTGGATGAAATAGGTCTGTTATCCGGGTTCACGATTGTCATACATTTTTCTATTTGAATACTTTCATTCACATCCAAAGCTTTTTTGTTATTTACACTTTTAACGAGTCTTAAATTAATAATATCTATTATGTGATTATTGATTGATTTGTCCGTTACTTTGTGATAGTTCATTTTTTAAAAAAGGAATAAAACAATTTTTTACTTTGTTATCTATCACTTTTATTTTTAAACTAAACTTGAAACTTAAAAACATAATAAAAGGTTTAAAAATAAAAGTGATAAATCACAAAGTAAAAAATTGTTTAATTCCTTTTTTAATATATATTATGGTCATGCTCGAGTTCATGTTGGGGAGCTCACGATTTTTCATTTCTCCCATATCTAATGTGGACACTGTGGAGTTAATATGGATCTTTTAATTTGCCCGCTATACCTTCAATTACAATATTGACAATTAATTTAATAAATCCCAGATTTTTCATGTTGATCTGCGTTATCCTTTGGGTTACCCACGACTTCTCTAATTTATTATATGGTTTGTAGAGTACGTGCATGTCCACTTCTTTACTTCTTTCAAAATCTTGTCTAGTACTCGTGTTAATTGGACATCAAACGGTATTACAATGAATTTATTTTTGTTTTGTTTCTTTTGAAAAGTCGAAGATATTTTTAATAATTTTACAATTTAATAATAAAACAATGTTACTTCATACACAATCTCGTTAGGGAGATGTATTCCAGCAGAATATTGTTATTGGAATCGTTTAACCCGAGTAACTCCCTCAGGTAGTTTAAGGTATGTGGAATCGATACACTCAGAAATAATGGTGATATGTTAAAGGACACCAAGACCGCGTCTTCCTGTAGATGCGTGTTTTTGACTTCTTTTATGCTTCTATTAAGTTTATCACAGAACAGGAAAGTAGTTGGTTTGGTAGGTTTTCAAATTCCTTTCCTAGCGATTTTGCCAAGTTATATATTGTAGAATCAATGGCTGATAAAATTGGCCTCATTAATTTTCCTGGTTTATGAAGTCTTGGTAAAGCATATAATCTTGGCATTTTTGAATTTGAAATATGTAGTTTATTTTACAAAAATTGAGTTAGTTGTAGTTGTAGTTACAAGATTTCAATTCTTCAATTTATTGTTTTATTTACAGGTTTCATAATTTTTTTAAAAATTAATGTAATTTTAATTTAAAATTAATTATAAAAATCCTATTTAAAATAACTCATTTTTATCTAAAAATTTAATATAAGAAACGATCAATTAAAAAGCTAAGGTAAGAAAAACAAATGGTTCGAAAAACGAATGATTCGAATAACAAATAAAATAATGGGGATGAATAACGAATCAAACAATTATTCGTTATTCGTTATTAAAGTATGTTTTATCCGAATAATGCACAACACTGCCTTTAATATTGTGGAAAGCCTATGGCAACTGCAGTCACTAAGTGGTGATTTCTGGTCGGATTTTATACTCTTGCTTACTGAAATAAAGGCCACAAGCTTAATTTTCACTCTCCCTTTCAGTCGAAGTACTAACTGCAACAAGCGACGCTGTATTTCGACATCCGAATCCTATGTGACTGAATGCTACTAGTCCGAATTATAATCTATGATACTAGTTTGAATATTTGAAGGTGGAACTTAAATCAATATGGGTGAGTAGAATGTGGTCAAGAGGTTCTTTCTTTTTATTTTCCTTAATGTTATGTTAAATAATTAAAAAGTATATTTTGGACAAATTATTATAGCAGAAACTTGAAATATTTATACGAGGGTTGCTATTTATGTATCCCGAATTGCACCATCTGACATATACATCGACATGTACATACGAACACTATTTGTATTGTTTACACATTTGAAAATTTCATCAAAAAATGGAACTAAATAGAGGAATTATCGTGCGATGGTTTACTACGACTTTCGACGTAGATTATCTCAACAACAGTGCATCGATCAACTCACTTCGACATTTGGTGATCAAGCACCATCTAAACCCACTTTATATCACTAGTTTAGTGAATCTAATCGTGGTTGTGGTTCGCTCACGGACGAATTTAAAAAAGGTCATCCAAAATCGGTGCCAGAATACATCGACACTGTGCACGAGCTGATAAAGCAAGATTGTCATGTGATACACCATGAAATTGAGGCATCCCTGGGCATTAGTTTGATAAACCTACATAAGATTTTACGTGAACATTTAGCCGTGAAAAAGATTTGGCGCGTTGGATTCCGCATAATTCGACAATCACTCAAAAATATGCACTTATCTATTGGTGCAAAGAAATACTTAATAAATACAATTGCAGTGCGTCGTCAACAGACGTGTATAAAATCTACGCAGATGGCGAATCTTGGATTAAATCAAAAGTAAAGAGCAGTCGACTGTATGGGTCTTTTATAATGAGCCAAACATAGCAAAAGCTATTTTTTGGGATAAATGGATATGTAGCTTAGTGCCACTAGAGAATTGTCGAATGGTCAATTTTGAATAATACACAACAATTTGTTTGCTAGAAGTCTTTGAAGAACTAAGACAAAGCAATCAGCGACGTAGGATTATTTCATCATGACAACGGGAGCTCTCACACATCGGATCAAAAAACTCAATACTTGACCTGTGAAAACATCGAATTGATGGGTTATCCGCCGTATAATCCTGATATGGCACCCAATGATTTCTTTTTGTTCCCATCCGTAAAGAAGAAACTACGACGTCAACGATTTTCGAAGCCAGAAAAAGCTGTTCATGCGTTCAAAATTCATGTTTTGGGGATACCTCAATCGGAATGAATAAAGTGTATCGATCATCGCGGAGAATATTTTGAAAAACCAAGAAACATTTTTAATGATCAATATTGTTTTTTTTATTATTCTGGATATATAAATAGCAACCCTCCGAGATATCACTTTAAATTTTAATCGGTGATTAAGAGGCCATGTTAAAAATTCATAGTTGTAATGGGTAATTTTTTGAGTATGTCCGAACGATAGGGGTCGCTGTCAAATGAACTGTGAGTTTACGCCCAAGTCTGTAAATCTGTGTCTCAGTACTCTGGCAAATCATCATGCTTTGATATTAAAATATAAGTGTAATGCTTGCAAATTGTCTAAATTTATTATGATAATCAGTGTTCTGTACACCAAACTTACAGAGGACTTCATGAATTTGAACTGCGTTATGAATTCACCGAATTATCGACAAATTCGGAACGTATTTCAGGTTGCTCGGTATGAAAACAAAAAAAAAGACAAAGAATTGTTCATTCCGAAGAAAATATCGCCGCTGTTGCTGGCAGTCTTGATGAAAATCCAAATTTATCAATTCATTGCAATTTGCAGAAAGTAGGGCTTTGTTATTCGACTACGTGGATTATTTAATTCCGAATTTGAATGGCATTGACCTGGAGTAGATGTGGTTCCTACCGGGTGGCTCCACATGTCATACAGTCAATGCATGACAATCGATTTATTGAGTTAACTATTCAACCAGAAAATTATTTCGATGAACATTCCTGTTAATTGGCCTCCAAGGTGGTGTGATTTAACGCCTTTAGGTTATTTTCGGGGTTATGTTGAATCTTTGGTCTATGCCGATAAAGCAGAAACTATTGTCGCCTTGGAAGCCAACACAACTCGGACAATTGCGGACATAAGACCGCAATAGCTTGAATTACGCGGCGGACATTTGTCCGAAATTGTTTTCACACATTAATGTCATTGTATGTTATTTCACATAAAATAAACAATGTCAAGCCATTTGGTTATTGTTTTATATGAATTTTAAATTCGGACGCACGCTGTAGTTTGAAATTTGAATGTTTCCTTTTTTTAGATTATGATTATAGACGAATCGGCTACTCTGGCCATTTAGCGTCTATGTGTCATAATGTGCCATGCCCCCACTCAAGTAAACTGTATAAATTTCCATATCCGTCCCAGGATTTGAACCTGATACCATTGGATTGCCATGCAAGTGACTAGCCCATCTGACTACCAAAAAAAGTTATGGATTTGTTGATTCTTTGTGCAATTTTCTTATTAGATAACAAACCATAAATTGGAAGGGTAAATTTTAAATTCAAAAACTTCAGCGATAACTGTCAATTATATATTTTGTATGGTTACTGATCTGAACAGTAAAAGCCGATAAAATCTATTTAAAATTAGGATCAGAGAAAGGTAAAACACGAATTCCCTAGCATTGCTTACTGGTATTTGATAAAATTAGAATACTCTAGGGAATTTAAAGGACCCTCTCAATCAGTAGTCAACGGGAAAAAAATTGGATTTCAGATAATAAAATATAGTGAAAAACTCGAAAATGTTCTGCTTCAATTGCTATTAAAATTATCGATCCTCATTAAGTAATTGTTAAATCGTTATAGATATTTGACTGATTTTGAAAAGAAAATCACATGAAAATTTTAAACTATTAAAGGTTAACATAACAAGCTGTCCTCTAATGCTGATTCAAAGAGAATGTTCTATAAAACCATATTTACAATTGTATGTATAGCAATTGCTTCGACGCACAGCGCCCTTTTCAAACATAAACAATGTTAAACTTATAGTAGGAAAAGTAATTACAACCTAAAATGTCCATCGACCTAATAATGCCATAAAAGATGATAGTGGGGAAGTTCCTTTTTTGCAACGTCTGGTAGGGTAATATAAGTTTAATAACCGTGAAATATTCAGGTCGAGCAGGTCATTTACCAAAATATCCAAATTTTTCCTTTTATTAATTTCTAGGCTCTCTGAACGATTTAATTTTTTAGATTTATTTTCAGCATGTAACAGTTTAAAATTACCATTGAAAGTATGATTTTCTTACATTAAGTGGTTAGCACAATGAAAATCATTTTGTTGCTTAGTATAACTTTTATGATCATTGAATCTAGTAGAGAAAAACCTTTCTGCTTGTCCAGCGTAGACTTTAGAACATGACCCGCACTCATTTAAATAAACTTTTGATTTATAGAGTTTGTTTGACTTTTATTGTTTTTAATGAGGCGTCCATTATTTGCTTTGAAAGCAATATTTATATCATTTCTTCTGGATAAATGTTTAGAAACTAATTTGGTAATATACCCTGTATATGTAATTGTTTTATACGCTGCATTCATGATATTATTAACAGGATATTTTAAATTGATGGTTTTGTTGTTGTATCACATTCAGTGCTTTCTTAAAATTACCTATTGACATTGGAATATTTTATAATCTATATATAAATGAGTTAAATGCTGCCATCTTTTATGAATAAGGATGTCAAGATTTACTGTGTATAACTAAATCTGTATGAAACTGCAAAATCATGTTTATTGTCTTTTCTAGTCATTGTTTAGTCTAAAAAGTTAATACTATTATGTGGCTCGTCTAGAAATGTAAATTTAATATTATTATGTGTAAAGAATTTATGTAAGTTAAGAATTGATTTAATTGTCTATCAGAACGTATAAAACAAATTAGAGTGTCATCAACATATTAGTAAACTAATGATTTAAATCACTGATGTTAATTTATCTTATTTTCTAAGATGCCAATAAAAATTTCCGCCAGTAAAGGACTTAAAGGGTTCCCCATTATCAAACCCTCATTCGAAATATAAAATAAATTATCAAATTCAAAATATTTCTGATCCAAAGTAATTGACAGCAGCTGTAAAATTTCTTATTTCATTATTAAATTAATTTTATTTTTAAGAACTAATTTGTCAACTAATTCTATTACTTCGTTTGGTGGTTTACTTGGAAACAAATTTTGTAATCGAAAGAAATTAGTTTTGGATTTTTTGGGTACATTAATATCTTACATTTTATTAATAAGATCATAGGCATTTAGAATGGCATATTTTGTTTTACAATTCGTATATTGTAAAATGATTTTAATAAGCTTATTTGATAATTTGATTGAAGAAGCTCTAACAAATGATATTACTGCTCTAATTGGGTAATTATCTTTGTGTAATTTTATAAGCAAGTATAATTTTGCTGCCTGAGGATTCATTATTATTAGTTGTTTCTCGTAATCGTCAAAAATAGGCGAATATTTAATTTTTTTCGTTGAAAGGTTAATTTTGTTAAATTTCCCTGATTTTAAAAAAATATTATTTTTTGAATATATAATTATCTCTAGACATCGCAACAATGAACTTACCTTTATCCGCTTTATCATTATGTTATTGTTTTCTTTGATTCTCTTATTAATTCTTTTCGCTATATACTATTCATTGTACATTGTACATTGTATTCATATACTTTTTCCAAATGGAAGCTTAAATGGGTGAAAGCTTAACAACCCCAAGATTTTAATGTCGACTAATTCACGATAGTCCGCTGCCTCTCGAACCCCGTTAAGATATGGATGGGTCCTTCACGAGCTCTCCGAAAGAGGCAAAGCCTACTTTGTCCAATTTTTTCAACGGTTTGCTATAGAAAAAAAAGCAAAGACTATTCATGAAAAATCTCGATACTGTGGAAGAGTTTGGTTTCTCTTCAAAAAAAAACCTCAGTCGCTATATGCTATTCATTGATCTGACTTTTTCCAATTTTTTTAAATGAAAGACTTTTGATTCTGTGAGCTACTAGGTCCACTAGAGCCACCAGCTGGGCTTGAATGGTTCATTGTTATTAAACTTATAATGCCCTCCTAGTCGTGAAAAAAAGGGTTTCCCACTATCATATTTTATGGTATTATTAGGTGTGATGGACATTTTAGGTTATAATTACTTTTCTTACAGTTAGTTTAACATAGTTTGTATTGAAAAAGGTAATGTGTGTCGAAACAAGTTATTATCAATATTTGTTCATTTATTTAAGTTATAAAATAAGAAGACAATCAACGAAAGACAACATCAGGAATGGTTTACCCGCATGATACCATTTTGTAGGACAAATCAAGAAGAGTTCGAGTAGTACTTTTGGTAACCGTGGAACAGGGTGAAAGCTTGACAACCTGAAAATTTTAATGTCGACTAATTCACGATCGTCCACTGCCTCACAAAGCTCGGTAAAGTAAGGATGGGTCTATCACAAGCTCTCTCAAAGAAACAAAGCGTACCATATCCGAATTTTTCCTTGGTATTCACTGTGGATGAGTCTTAGCTTCTTTTTAAAAAACATCGAAAGAAAGAATGTTTGTGTTTCTCCGGGTCAAATATCGAAAAGCATTCCATATAATGTTGATAATCTGCCAATCAAATGGGAAGAATTTACTGAAGTGCAGTGTGAATATGCTCCAGAATAATAATTGAATCGTATTCATCTACTTCTTATCGTAGTGCCGCATCCCGTCAGTGAGCCTTGACTTCCTTCAACCTTCGCCTCAACCGGATGGATCTCCAGCAGCCCCTTACTGGGTTTTGATGTGCAGTAGTTTTTCAGCATTTCTTCTTACATTATTCTGCCATCGTGTCTTTGGTCTATCTGTTTTTCTGTGACCCTCTACTTCTGCTCGCCTAACCATGTTTTTCCTTGGTATTCGGTTTTTTTTTTGGTATTCTCGCTACATGTCCCGCCCATCTAGGTCGCTAAACCCTCCCATAGTCTACAATACCCCGATCTTTATACAATTGCGTAATTTTGAAGTTATATCTAATCACACAAATGGTATTGCTATTCAGAACACCAAAGATTATCCTGAATACTCTTTTTTCAAATAGTGCAAAAATCTCTTCTGTTTTCTTTGTGAGGGTTCATGTTTCTCAACCATAAGTGACTACT